>PVJC01034961.1:0-18513 GCA_004026665.1 Murina feae
CTCCTGCCGCAATGGAAAGGGCTGTTTACTCAGGTCCGGGAGTGGCGGCCGCCATGTTGGCTGGGCTAATTTGCATACAGCCGCTCTGATTGGCTGGTGGGCGTGGCTTACCCTGTCTCGGAGAAACGGTTAATTTTAATATTTCGCTTTTATTAGTTTAGATAAATGGGAGATGGTGATGTAACCACGAAATGATGTACGTCAAGTCCTATGTAACCCAAGGACTGTCTGTATTTTATTTTTTAATAATTTGTATAAGAGTTTATTTCAGCCAAACTGTGATGACATATGCTGGGAGCAAGATCTCAAATGTTCCCCCAATGGCCAATGATTTAACCGATGATGTCTATGCAATGAAGCCTCCACAGATACCCAGCAGGAGGGGGACTGGAGAGCTTCCAGGCTGCAGAACACATGGAGTTCTGGGGAAAGTGATCGCTCTGAGAGGGCATGGAAGCCCTAAGCCCTTTTCCTATACTTTGCCTTGTATGTCTCTTCCATCTGGCTGTTTCTGCATTAGTTATATCCTTTTACAATGAAGTGGTAATCTAATAAGTAAAATGTTTCTCTGACTTCTGTGAGCTGCTCTAGCAAATTAAATTGAATCCAAGAAGGTAGTCATGGGAACCTCTGTTATACAGCTAGTCAGTCAGAAGCAAAGGTAACCACCTGGACTTCCTGACCAGCCCACTGAAGTGGAGGACAGCCTCTGCGACTGAACCTGTAACCTGTGGGATCTGACGCTATCTCCAGGTAGATAGCAGCAGAGACTTATTAAGTGGAATCATGAAGCACCCAACTGGTTTCAGAGCTTTGCTTGGTGTGGGGGAAATCTATACCTTGGAATTGGGTGCAGACTCTTACGATCATACACCAAAAACAACTACAGAGTGTAACCTTATTTATAATTTGAATAAACCTGTGTAAATAAAATTTTTCTGCTAAAAATTCAAAAGAGATACATTTTAATGATATCTAGTCAAAATGTGTAATAGATTATGTGAGAAATCACACACAGAAAGAAAATAATTGAGTGACTGTACACAGAGTAACATATTATGCATTATGCCAAACATCAGGTTGCAATGTGTTAAGCATCAACTTATCCTCATATTTTTCAATCAAAAGTAAAAAATGTGAGTTGGCCCTTGCTGTGTGGTTTTGTTTGCCACATTCTCTCCAGCTGTTACCTGCTGGATCACACTCAGAATACCTGGCTACATACTCTCAAAGTTATCAATCAAACATAGAGGAGTCAAGTCTGGTTTGGGTTTCCTACTTGAGCCAACAGGAAGTAAAAAATAGTCCTCTGCTATTTTGTCCTATTTAAACATTTTTTTAAAATCACATATGTGTGGGAAGCAAAAAAAAAAAAAAAAGCTTTCTTCTAAAACAATTAATGAAACCTATGCAGTAATTAATGATTTAAAATGTAAAATAGGCACTCTGAACACTTTCTCCTTAAGAAACTCAAAGAGTAGTTAAATTTTAAACTGCATGTATCAGAGGGAAATAAACACAACCAACAAATTTGCACTCAATTGAATCTGAGAATTGGTGGAGAGTCCAAAGTGAGGGAGAAAAAGAACCCATATTGCCTGTTTTTATTTTATTGTCGACTAGAGGAGTTTATAGTGAGTGTTCTTTTTACTAGAAGTTTCTTTCTAAGTTGCTACTTAACACAAGGCAGCTGACCCTTAGAAAACCAAGACTGGGGGGAAAAGGTTAATCTGCCTACATCAAAACCCTCTCCCACTGTTTTAATCTCATTTTTGTGTCTTAAAATACTTCAAGGAAGAACCAAGATGGCGGCATAGGTAAACACCTGTACTTCCTGCCTCCACAACCATATCAAAATTACAACTAAAGTACAGAGAACTCTCATCCAGAACCACGGGATAGCTGGCTGAATGGCAATACTACAACTAGAAAGGTAAAGAAGAAAGTACAGTGAGACTGGTAGGAGGTGCAGAGTAGCAGAAAGGGCTGGCACCCGGGTATGCCACTCTTTTAATTGGGAAGGAGATACAAGCTCCCGCTTGCTCTGATCTCTAGTGCTGTGCAAGACTCAAGGAAACCCAGACACATACAGGGAGAAACTGAACTGTCTGGCATCAAGGCAGAAACACGGGAGCAGCTTTCTTCCAGATGGAGGTGCTCTCAGTGGACATTGATCCTGTGCTGGGATCTCCACAGTGCAGGGCTGACTGGCAGCCATTGCTGTTTGCTCTGCCCTATAGATTCCCTGTGACCCGCCCCACCCAATTTGCAACCCCACCCAAGCTGTACACAGCAACTTTTGCATATGAATGGCCTGTCCTTTCTCAGCCTAAAATGTATCAAATAAGCTGCAGCTGGGTCAGGGAGCCACAAAGCTATCATAAGAAGGCTCAAGGCCACACCAGCCTGCCTTGCTTCACAGCTAGACCTCCTCTGGGCACTTCTAAACCCCATACAAAGAGAAACCTGCAGATCTCTCTATAGCTCCTGCTGGGTGGTCCCAGGCAGTGGCTGACTTTGCGCCTCCTTAGAGATCCAAGAGCCACTGTACCCAGTGGTCAGTGAGAGATCATACCAGATTATAAGTCTATACACCCATAAGTGACACACTCTGTTAGGGTGGTGCAAGACTGCAGCAGGACCAATAGGGATGCAGAGGAAATGCCTGGCCCAGGACCTTCCCTCGACCAATCAACAGGGGCCACACACATTACCCTATCCACTACTTCCGGCCCTATAAATCCTTTGTTTTCCTGAAACCCGCACTTCCTCCTGTCGTGCCGCTGTGCCGGTGAGCATGTGTGGAAGTCCGAGTTAACTCGAATAATAAAGACCTTCATGTTTTTACATCGGAGTCGGGCTCACTCGTGGCCTTTGGGGATCACGACATCTGGGTCTAACAACTCAAGGGGCAGATTCAGTGAGCACCAAAGCCCCACTGAAGCAAGTCCTGTCCCATAAGAGTGTCTCCTGCACAGCGGCTCTTCCATTGTAAACACAGCTGGTACTCACAGCCAATTGGCCTGGAGGTCAATTCCTCCCAGTGATACCAATAGCAATCAAGGCTCAACTACAACAAGACTGTGCACACAGCCCACAAAGGGGTGCACCATGAGTGTCCACCTCAGGTGAGTGGAAGGCTGAGCCACTGGGCCCTGTAGGACACCTACTACACACGGCCACTCTATCAACTCAAGGAGATGTAGCAGCTACTCATACATAGAAACAAATACAGGGAAGCAGCCAAAATGTGGAGACAAAGAAATATGTCACAAAAGAAATAAATGGAAGAAAGCAAATTACTGAATGTAGAGTTCAAAACCACAGTTATAAGGCTACTCAAGAATCTTCTAGAAACTTTCAGAGGAACTCAGTGCCACCTTCAAGGATCTTAATGAGAATGCAAAAAAAAAAAATAATGGAAAGGAACCAGTCAGAAATTAAGCATACACTGACTAAAATAAAGAATAGTATACAGATGCCTTAATCAGTTTGGCTCAGTGGATAGAGCATCGGCCTGTGGACTGAAAGATCCCGGGTTTGATTCCAGTCAAGGGCATGTACCTTGATTGTGGGCACATCCCTAGTTGGAGGTGTACAGAAGGCAGCTGATCAATGTTTCTCTCTCATCGATGTTTCTAACTCTCTATCCCTCTCCCTTCCTCTCTGCAAAAAAATCAATAAAATATATATATTTTTAAAAAGAATAATATACAGAGATTCAACAGTAGACTAGCAGGCATCCTCAAACTATGGCCCGTGGGCCACATGCAGCCCACTGAGGACATTTATCCAGCCTGCCAGGTGTTTTTGCTGCCGGTGCCTGTCCTGCTTAAAATAATATATGTGCAGTGTGCATAGGAATTTGTTCATAGTTTTTTTTTAACTATAGTTCAGCCCTCCAATAGTCTGAGGGACAGTGAACTGGCCCCCTGTTTTAAAAGTTTGAGGACCCCTCGACTAGAGGATCCCAAGAATCAAGTCAAAGATTTGAAATATGAGGAAGCAAAAAATACCCAACCAGAAAAACTAAAAGAAATAAGAATCCAAAAATATGAAGAAAGTGTAAGAGCTTCTAGGACAACTTCAAGTGTACCAACATCTGAATTATGGGGGTGCCAGAAGAAGAGAGAGAGCAAGATACTGAAAACCTATTTGAAGAAATAATGACAGAAAACTTCCCCCACCTGGCGAAAGAAATAGACTTACAAGTCCAGGAAGCACAGAGAACCCCAAACAAAAGGAATCCAAAGAGGACCACAGCAAGATACATCATAATTAAAATGCCAAGGGCAAAAGACAAAGAGAGAATCTTAAAAACAGCAAGAGAAAAACAGTTAGTTACTTACAAGGGGGCACCCATACGACTGTCAGCTGATTTCTCAACAGAAACCATGCAGGCCAGAAGGGAATGGCAAGGAATATTCAAAGTGATGAATAGCAATAACCTACAACCATGATTACTCTACCCAGCAAAGCTATCATTTAGAATTGAAGGTCAGATAAAGAGCTTCACAGACAAGAAAAAGCTAAAGGAGTTCATCACCACCAAACCAGGATTATATGAAGCACTGAAGAGTACTCTTTAGGAAGATGATGAAGAAGAAAAAGGTAAAGATAAAAATTATGAACAACAAAGTGACAACAAATACATATCTAACAACAAGTGAATCTAAAAATCAAATGAATAAAAAATCTGATGAACAGAACAAACTGGTGAATGAATCAGGAGCATTGACATGGAGTGGATTGACAATTCTCAGGGGGAATGGGGAGTGGGGGGTTTTCGGGAAGAGATTGGACAAATATCTTACATGCATGGACACAGTACCTATGGATGCAGGCAGCAGGGTGGCAAGATCCTGGGGTGGGGTTGGAATCAGGTAAAGGGGAGCTATGGAGGGGAGAAAGATGGACATCTGTAATAATCTGAACAATAAAGATTAAAAAAAAAAAAAAAAAAAAAAAACCTTCAAGCTCTACTCCCTGTTGCCCATACAAAAGACCTTAAAAAGATCAGAATAGTCTGGAAGCCAGGTGGGTAATGTAAGACATTGGTTTCAGGTAAGGTTCTTATAGGGAAGTTACCCAAAATTTGAGCTATTCCGGAACAGTCACTTCTCCTCAGTTTGAGTGGAAACTGTCCCATCTTTCACTTCCTCTTCTTTCTCTTACATATCCACCTTCCCCTTCCACATCTCAAAAGCAGTAGATTGTGAAAGAAGCAGAGAAAAGAAACCCTTCTGGTGTGACTTAGTGTGTGTGCTGGAAGAGAAAACAACAAACTGTCCCAGGGGATCAAAGAGCCCAGGATTTTAAAACTGGCTCAGTTCATTCACCCCTGAATAAATGATTTAACCTCTCTGGGCCTCAGGTTTCTGACCTATTAAATGGGCATAAAATATTTGCCTTTGCTGATCTGTCACCTGGAAAGGGCTTAAATGCTGTTGGCCTTCCTATGTGTCTGGGAAGTGGTGGAGGTGGGAGTGGGAGAGAGGAGGAGACAGTACCTTTGGCCTCTCTGTTGGGGAGCACAAGAGACTTGGTTGGAAAGTTTATAAGGAGGACATTATGAGAAAAGAGAAGTGTGTGGAAGGCTGTCTGTCCTGTTTATCAGAATTCCGACTTAGGGGAGACTTAGGGGAGTGTCAAAGGCGGCACCCCTAATTATTCCTTGACCTTTCCAAACAAGTCTATGCAGGTACAGACCCCTGGGTGTTTACTGGAATCCTTATGCTTAATCTTTTGGGTATCCTTGCTTATAGGACATTATAAACACATGCGCCCTCCCAATATAACTCACCTTGCTGATTGTATCTAAAAGATAAACTTTATCTCAAACTGCTGTGACAAATAAAAACCTAATGAGGCAGGCAGTCAAGGTTGCCTGGTTCCTTTGGCCAGGCCATCCCTTAGCCTCTCTTTTCACAGCAAATGTTGTGTCAGAGTAGTAATCCATCCATCCATCCATCCATCCATCCGTCCCTCAGGGGCTGCTGGTCAACCCCAGCACCTCTCCACAAGTAAAGTGACAAGTGAAAGTACCTGGTGACCCCCAAATCAGTTACATTCCATTCAGCACACTTTTTGAAAGGGCATTACATGATCTCAATTAAAAATCTAAGGTAATGCCAGCTTATTCAAGGATCTCTCCATAATACTTTGAGGTGCTCTTTAAATTAGGACATCATAGAAATACCAGAGGATTTTCTAAATATATTTTTATTGATTTCAGAGAGTAAGGAAGAGGGATAGATAGAAACATCAATGAGAGAGAAACATTGATTTAGCTGCCTCCTGCACACTCCCTACTGGGGATGTGCCCACAACCAAAGTACATGCTCTTGACTGGAATTGAACCCAGGATCCTCCAGTCCACAGGTCGACATTTTACCCATTGAGCCAAATTAGCTAGGGCTACCAGAGGTTTTTTTAATGATGGACCAAATTTACAGTGTAGAACAAAGTATATGCAATTTTAAAATAAACTTGGGTATAATATCAAATACATATTTTAAAAATTATAATTTAGCCTTCACTGATTCAAAGATGGCAAAAAATAAATGAAATGAGATGAAAAACTATATAATCAGTAGATGAGAATAGCACAGAATATAAATTAAAGTAGAACAGTATTCCCAGCCACATTTCAGTGCCTTTAATTTAGACAAGTGTCAAATTCAAGTTTGAAGGCCCCTTCATAGATTATGTAATCTAGCCAAATATCTGAAGCATATTTTAATTTTTGATGAACATGAGAATTAGAGTCACTGCTGTTTTCTCATTTCTCAGATCACTTTTTTAAAGTATTTAATTTATTTTTTGTATGTATATCTACACATAAAGATAAATTTATATAAAAATCATTGCATATGCCTTTTCAATTCCTTTTTTCTCTTACATTTCGTATGGCTTTCCTGGACCCTCCTCTCCTACCCACATCAGAACTGCCCAGCAAAGTACTCAGGTTACCAACTTCACTTATAGCCTTTTATGGTTTTTCCAGGCTTAAATAAACCTGTGCGCGCGCGCGCACACACACACACACACACACACACACAAGGGTTTTTCCTCTTTTCATTATTTATTTTGCAAAAATAGGATCATCCTTTACCTACTATCCAAGGATGTGCTACCCTGGTCCACACAGACTCAGCTCAATCTTTATCCATCTTCTACATCTAAAACCAACAGTTTTATAATGTTTGACATACTACAGGAAAAAATAAACTAATACACTTTAGAAATATTTTCAAAAGCAAAGTTGAAATAAATGGATTTTACAGATCAGTGTTTAGTTAAGCTTAGTATTTCACACATAGCACTTTGTCATTAAAGTCTTGATTTTGAAACTATTTCTAGTTTTTATTAAGCTTCTGTGTGTGTGTGTGTATGTGTGTGTGTGTGTGTGTGTTTTGTTTGAAGTAATACTCTGTGTACAAGGGTGCATTTTCAGAGGTTATTAGGTAAAATGTTTAGCCAGGACAAGAGCATGTTGGGGCAGGGGAGCACATATACAGTGAAGACCAGAAGAAAGAGTGAAGACAGAATGTGATGGGTCACTGTGGGTAGATGTTTGAGTTGCCGAGGAAAAAGCCAGAAGTTCTCCATCACCCAAGCACATCAACTGTCACTCAGTCAGCACAGCTCTTATCTATGGTCCTTTTTGGCTTGGAGTCATGGGAAAAGACCTCAACAAAGTAACGAGCCCTTCAGTTTCCCATTCTACAGGTTAGGTAGGGCTTCTTCTTAGAGCCTCCTTTTCTCTCTCAGGCTCCTCATGCCCCAAAGGTCTCATCCTCATTTCCCCATTAAAACTGCTTCAAATAAAAAGCCAGTGAGATATATTTACACTTAGATCATATCATAAATGAATGATAAGACAGCTTAGCCCTAACCAGTTTGGCTCAGTGGATAGAGCGTCCGTTGGCCCACAGATTGAAAGGTCCCAGGTTCAGTTCAAGTCAAGGGCATGTACCTTGGTTGTGGGCACATCCCCAGGAGGGGGTGTGCAGGAGGCAGCTGATTCATGTGTCTCTCTCATCGATGTTTCTAACTCTCTATCCCTCTCCCTTCCTCTCTGTAAAAAAATCAATAAAATATATTTTTAAAAAAGACAGAGTTTAAATATTAAACCTATCAGTATAAGTTTGCATTTTTATAGAAGCCAAAGCATTACTTTAAGAAACATTCAACTATGAGAATGTTGTCAATGATACTAGACACATAGGAAGAGGGCCTGTAGAGCTCTCCTGGATGTACCCATGAGCCTCCATAAAAGATGGCCCTAAAATCCCATTACAAAGAGCACAAGGCTGGGAGTTTAAAAAAAAAAAAAAATCTATGGATGTGGTTCTGGCTTGGCCGGGTACCAGACAGGAATTTGACAAGTCACTTTGCTTGTCTGGGTCCCAGTTTCCTCATCTGTAAAATAAAGGTCTTGAACAACATGACTTCAAGGTCACTTCCAGCTCTAACATATGAGGACACTATGATTACAACAGTCCCTCCAAGTGGGCTGCATTATCATCTGGATTTAACCCAATGTAAGCGGGCATTTTCCTGCCAAATCGCGTCGTAATGGGAAGAAAGAAATCCAATAACGGTCTGACTTTGCAAAGTCTATCTGAGTTGTCTTGCACATTTTCGTTCTTGTTGAAATGCCAGGCCCTCCATATTTGACGGAATCTGTCTCTACTCACCGTTTTTGGAAAAAACTCGTCTCCCGCGCTTTGGTATAAAAAGCGATATGACGAGTTTACTCATTTCCCGCAAACAATGTGAGGTTCCATGCTTGCTGCAGTACCTTTATGGTAAATCCAGAATGAAAAGCCTCTACTCTGCCCAGGTCAACTCTCTCTAGCCGCACTGGATGTGGAAAAGAGAGAAATATTTACATCTGGTGCCCAAACAGGGACCCGAACCCTGGGCCCTCAGATTAAAAGTCTGATGCTCTACCGACTGAGCTATCGGAGCCAGAGCTTCCCTACTGGAAAAAGAAAACAACAACAACAACAACAGTAGACAACCAGACCATTACTGCATTTTCTCCAAAGCAAGCAGGAGGTGGGGGAAGGGAGACACGTGGTGATCCTGGAACATGTACGCCTCCTCACGAGTGTGCTAGGAAATGTCTCCTGTCCATGAAAAGTTTTGCAGAATTTAGAAATGCATCTGAGGTTTCTGTACACATGTAAAAAAGAGAAGTTAGCTTAAAAAATGTGTGCACACCGTCCAATTTTGGATGTTAGATAGTTTTGAGCTAAACTTAATTCATTTATGATTGCTACAGAATAAAACCCAAAGACTGTTTTTTCTCAAAAGAAAGATGGCAGCGTCAACCTGAAGATTTCCATGTTAAAGAGTAGTTTTTAAATAATAATGGACCACATTCCAAAGCTAACATTGGAGCCACCAAAAAGTCAATAAATTATCTGTTACAGAATTTGCCAAAGTAAATGCCTTAGATAATTGTGATTGGCTCTAGAATCTCAAAATTTTTAAAACATACTGTATTTTCTAGCATATAAGATGACTTTTTAACCCAGGAAAATTTTCTCAAAAGTCAGGTGCTGAAACTTCTGAGCCGGACTGGAAAATCTGTGGTCGCTGTATACGGTGGGGGGAGCTCAAAAACAGCCGCACTCCATTCATTTCAATGGAGCTGGATGGAGACCGCAAGTGTCTCCGGTCACTTCCTTTTTGTGCTGCATACGGTCTCTGTCCAGACTTTTCAACCCAGGAAAATCTTCTCAAAAGTTGGGGGTCATCTTATACGCCCAGTCATCTTATACACCAGAAAATATGGTAGCTAATAATATATTAATTATAAAGGTCCTAGTAGCCCAGGTATAGACTGGTTATGTCCTTTGTTAATGAAGAAGGCTGGCTTCCTATGGTAATCTCTTAAGGAATAAGGTATTAATTTACATTTGAATGGCTACCTGCCTACTGCTGAACTCTTTCTGCTTAAAACTTTGGAAGTTTGCTGAATTAAAAAATAAAATTAAATGTCTAGATATTTTGAAATGACAAAATACTGAAATATTAATCTGATTTGCCTCATGAAAAATCTAGAGGACAGAATTAAATTAATTATATCTTCTATTCTTGAAAATGTAAAGGTATTACTAATCTGAGAAATGCTAAACGTTTAACTTACCAGGAAAAAAAATTAAGACTTCTAAGAGTTTAAGGTTCAAATTAAATTGGGAGAAATCATATGATTGTAGTAAAATTTCAACAGTGGTCTAATAGAAAAAGAGGATTAATTCTGTGATCTCAACCAAATTTTTAATATAAAAACCAATTTAAATTTAATTGATATCTTTTAAAATAATTATAAAAAGTATCTAATCTTTATGATCAGCTTTTCACATTAAAAAAAAATCACCCTGTCATTAAGGTAGAGTTTAGTTTTGTAGATAGAAAAACTGAAAACAAATGGAATAGTCTTATGGTAGGCCAAGCAATTGATTGACATATATGTGGAATTGGAAGTAAATTTTTTCTTAAGCCATATTCTCTACCTTAAGGGTAGGAGGGGAATTGAGGGAGAGACATAGAGAGCACCTGGGAAGGCACATGGGCATTTCTTTAATTATTGTCAGCTGAATCCAGTGGTGTTGGCAGAGCCACAGCCTGGAAACACACCTTGCCAGAGGCAGGAGTGTTGTCAGCCTGACCTTCAGTCCAGGTGCCAGGCGGTGGGTTTTGTTATCTAAATCCAGCCAAGCACCAGGAATGAATACAACTCGAGCCTACCCAAGAATGCACATAATCTCCTTTGTCTTGATGTTTAGTAAAACTTCCTGGTTTTGCAATATAAAATAAACGTGCTGTATTGGCTCTGGGTCCCTGTCTCTCCACCAGAGAACAGTGGGCCCACTCAGTCCCAGCTTTCCCTACTGTATTTGTGTCTCTTTATTTCATTTTCTCAATCCCCTGTCACCCCTACTCAGGAACTGGACCACTATCTAGCTGTGCTGGATGTGAAAACAAGAGAAATATTTACAATTTGGAAAATTTAATTCCTTTTGTTTGTTTTGTTTTTAATATATATTTTATTGTTGATAGTATTATAGATATCTCTCATTTTCCCCCCTCCCTTCTTACCATCCCCTCCCCATCCCATAAGTCTTCACTACCTTATTACCCATGTCCATGGACTATGCATATCTAATCTAATAAAAGAGTAATATTGAAATTGACCATTTCTACGGGACACCTAAGCCATGCCCACCAGCCAATCAGAGTGGCTGTATGCAAATTAACCCAGCCAAGATGGAGGCCGGCAATCATGGAGCTAGAGTAAACAGGCAGCTTCTGTTGCAGCAGGAGTAAGCTGTCTGCAGGCCAGCTAGGCCTCTCTGTGCTCCAGGCAACATACTTGCAACATTGTTGCAATTATAGAAGCCTTAGAGCTGAAGCAAACAGCAGGCCTGGGCATGACTACTAAGGCAACATTCTTTCAATTATAGAAGCCACAGAGATGAAGCATATAGGAGGCTTCGTTACCTGCATAGGCCTCGGCTTAAAGGAACAGTATCAATTATAAAGATAAATAAACCCCAGAAACCTGCTTCCAGCCAACCTTGCTGGGACGTTGGGTCAATGGGAGCTGTGGGCAGCCTGAAAACAGCCCTCAGCCCATCACCCAGGCTGGCCACACCCAAATGGGGTGAAGGTCCACACTGGGGGGCTTGGCCAGCCTGCAAACAGCCATCAGCCCTGCACCCAGGCTGACCAGGCACGCCAGAAGGTGAACATCCCCAGAGGGATCCCAGACTGCGAGAGGGCACAGGCCAGGTTGAGGGACCTCCCTAGTGCACAAATTTTTGTGCACCGGGCCCCTAGTAAATATATAAGTTCTTTGATTTATCTCTTCTTATTCCCCCAACCCCACATAGAGTTATGTTAGTCTATTCCATGCCTCTCTACTTCAGGTCTTATTTTGTTGGTCAGTTCATTTTGTTCATTAGATTCCACAAATAAGTGAGATCATATAATATTTGTCTTTCTCAGGTTGGATTATTTCACTTAGCATATTTTTCAGGTCCATCCATGCTGTCCCAAAGGATAAGAGATCACTCTTTTATATAGCTGCATAGTATTCCATAGTGTAATTCCTTTAAACATCAGTGTTGACCTCTCCCAGATGGCCATGACTAAGATTCACAGTTTCTAAATAATTGAAATATCTGAGACAACATAACTACCAGTTCCTGAAACCTTGCCAATTATTGAGGTGGCTTTTGGAGTTTATGTCTGACCATAAAATATGTCATTTTCATCAAAAGAAATTAATAGTGAATGGAAATGATGTGTCCCATTCCATTTTTTTAAATATATTTTATTGATTTCTTACAGAGAGGAAGGGAGAGGGATAGAGAGTTAGAAACATTGATGAGAGAGGTACATCGATCAGCTGCCTCCTGCATACTCCCCACTGGGGATGTGCCCGCAACCAAGGTACATGCCCTTGACCGGAATTGAACCTGGGACCCTTCAGTCCACAGGTCGATGATCTAGCCACTGAGCCAAACCGGTCAGGGCTGTCCCATTCCATTTTGACAGTGTTAAGAATTCTGTTCTATAGCTCAGCTCTAAGATGAGGACATACTGAGGCAAAGCAAGTCCACTTGGGTTTAGTTTTCAAAGCTGCCAAAACTCGTGAGACAGAAATGTGAAAGAGAGAGATATCAGGTCACAAATACAAAATCTAAATCTGTACTGTTTAAGTTATTTCTGTTTAAGTTTAGCTTAGCCATGATCAGACATCATCTTCTACAGCACCTTGCTTCTGTCTGCCCCTCCACATATACCACACACATACATACCCGCAGAAAATCCAGGTATCTCTGTAATTACATATGCAGCTTGTTCTGGTAGCTCTGGTGAGTAATCATTTAAAAGTCTACATCTGGGAACTGCTACCTCCCATTACATTGACTCCAGATTTAAATAGTAGTTTGGAAAAGGAGAGATACAGCCACCAGAGGAACTAGTAATTTCTCACAAGAGAACACAGATCATAAAATCCATATTCCTAAAGAGCCCAGCCACCCAAATTGACCTGTGACCACTAACATGAGGGTCTCATAAGTGTCACGGAAGCCAAACACTGAGAAAAACATACACACCCAGGGATATTTATAATGGAAAGCACTCTTGCCTGGTCAGTGTGGCTCAGTGGATGAGCATCAACCTACGAACAAGAAGGTCACGGTTTGATTCCTAGTCAAGACACATGCCCAGGTTGTGGGCTCAATCCCCAGTGTGGGGAGTGCAGGAAACAGTTAATCAATGATTCTCTCTCATCATCGATGTTTCTCTCTCTCTCCTCCCTTCTTCTCTGAATCAATAAAAATATATTTTATAAAAATAAAGAAAGCACTCTTGATAACACTGTTGGAGAAATACATGCTAAAGAGCCAGCAAGTATCACACCTTTGGAAAATGCAGTTCTCTTAATATATTCATTTGTGTTTTAACTAAGACACTACTTTCTACATTGCCTGGTGCTGTTCAGCCTGAGACTGATCATTGTGGACTACCATGGAAGCCTGTATATATCACTGCCTTCTTGGGAGTTATTTTATTTGTCATTTTCTTCTGGAGAGCCATCCTTGTTGAAAAGAATCACATATAGCAACTCATTTAACAGAAAATTTCTGAGTTGAAGAATCCCAAAAAAGAAAACACAAACCTTGTACCAGACTTGATTTGGGGTGGTAAACACACAATACAATACACAGATGATGTATTATAGAATTGTACACCTGAAATCTATATAATTTTATTAACCAATGTCACCCCAATAAATTCTATCCTATTAATAAAAGAGTAATATGCAAATTAGGCATCACTCAGTCACAAAGATGGCGGCCCCCACAGCCACAAGATGGAAGCGCCCAGTCCGGCTCAGCTCTGCCATTGAACTGGTCAGGCCTGTTAGCCAGGCAGGTGGCGGGGGAGGTGGGAAGCCCGAGGGGTGGAACAGGAGATCAGAGGGAGCTGGGGGTCCCCTTCCCAGGCCAGAAGCCTTCTCAAGAGGCCTCAGGCATGGGGAAGGGCAGAGCCAATGATTGAAGGCGTATGAGGGTGCCCCACCCATGCATAAGCCCTGGGACAGAGGCTTCAGGCCTGGGAAGGGGTAAGGCAGAAGATCGCAAGGGCCTGGGCTCTACAGAGCCAGCAACCAGAGGGGCAGCAGCAGAGCCTGCAATTGCAGGGTTCTGGGCACTGGTGGAGCCAGCAAAGCAGGGCCTGGGGGTCCCCTGCCCAGGCCTGCAGCTTTGGCCAGAGGTTACAGGCCTGGGCAGGGGTGGAGCTGGGATTGGAGGGGCAGGGGTGGAGCCAGTGATGGGAGTGAACTACAGAGGAAACACCTTTTCTTAATGCTCATTGGCTAAGCTCCCTGTATGCCACTGGTAATATTCTTAGTAACTTAGGTAATAAGAATCCCTAAAGGTGATCTAAGGTTTTTCCACCACATTCCTGGAGAAAAAAAATGAAGGTCCACTTCTGGAGGGCTAAGAAATGTCATATCCTGCCCTAGCCAGTTTGGCTCAGTGCATAATGCCTCAGCCTGCCGACTGCAGGGTCTGGGTTCAATTCTGACTAAGGGTATGTACCTAGGTTGCAGGCTTATCCCTGGCCAGGGCCCCGGTCCGGGCTCATGCAGGAGGCAACCAGTCAAAGTGTTCCTCTCACTTTGATGTTTCTTTCTGTTTTTCCCTTCTCTTCCACATTCTCTAAAAATCAATGGAAACATATCCTCAGGTGAGGATTAAAAAAAAGAAAGAAAGGTCATATCCTATGAAAGATACATCTTGAAAATGCCTAGAGAAAGTTGTCACTTTTTCATGGTGAAAGGACTGGAGTCTCTGTTGATGAAAACACCTTGTTGACTGTGGTGACTGGCAGTGGCTGCAGCAGCAGGGTAATGGGGCTGGTGGCTTCCCCTGATTAGCCTGTTCACCTCCCACAAAGGGAGGCCAGACTGTGGCTTAGGCCCATTCTGCAAGGGGAGAAGGGAGTGGGCCTAAGCCATCAGTAGGACACCCCTTGAGGGCTCCCAATATGTGAGAGGGGGCAGGCTGGGCTGAGGAACACCCCCCCAAGTGCACAAATTTTGTGCACCGGGCCCCTAGTAATATATATATTTGCTTAATCAATATTTGTAAAAGTCCACAACTGCCAAGATGTGAAACAAAAGACACACCATTTGATAACAACACTAAGCTGCTAAGATTTCATCAATTGCATATTCATGCCAAAAACACTCTTTTGGAAATGTAGATCGCATTTAGTGTGTCAGTGTGAGCAATTACGTTAGGGTTTAGATGACTCATTTAAATAGCACAATTCAAATACTGAAGTCATCTTGCAATATAATCAAACTCCTCAAGGGGTGTTATACTCCTTGTAGGAAACAACAATATAAAAGTGACAAAGAGGGAAAATGCAGAGAAATTACATGGCCTGGTGTGGGGCGCAGCTACAGTGTTTTGGACAGGTTAAAGCCTTAGAATAATGAGAGGGCACAGTCCTCTCGTGGACATGTGTGAGTCCCAGCTTGGATGGCAGAACCCTCCCAGCACAATTATAGCCAACAGCTATAGTTGTGAGCTTGAACCTGTGGTCTGAACACGTGGCCCCATGTTCCTGAGTGATAGAGTGCAGGTGCATGTAATGGAGTGGGATTGAAACTAATGAGACTGTTGTAAACAACTTGATCACGCCCTTACTTTGCCTCGTGGCATCTGCCATAAAATAAAGATACGGCTTGTGGGCGTGGTTGCTTTCTCTCTCCATCAGAAGAGCAGCATCCCACCAAGACCCAGCTTTCATTCTCATGTCTGTCTTTTCTTAATCCTTTCATCACCCCCACTTGCGATCACCCTTGGCCATGCCAGCACAGCACAGCCTGGTAGGCAGGTACCAGAGACTGAAGGGAGTGAGGGTGCCATATCAATAAGCAGCCCCCATCAACCTTCACAAAGCAAACATGGAAATTCTCCTCTATCTTTCCCAGAGTCATGGGACCCCATTGACTGTTCCCTCCATCTGCCTGAAAAATACATAAAGGCTAGACCAGAGGTACTCCACTCCATCATCAAATGTGCAGACTACCACTATGTGATCACCCTACCAGTGCAAAGAAGAGGCAAATTTTATCCCTCCAGAGAAGCTCTTATGACAATAGAGAAGACCAACAAAACAGCACGGCCAGTGTTAAAACAGATTAAAAAAAAAAAAAAACCTTCCATGGAGACAGTGAATTCTGAGGATGCCAATGCGGACCTTGCAGGACACATGTTTAAAATGCCTTTAATGATGAGTAGAATTCTATAGTTAAGTAAGGAAGGCTTACAAGGCTCAGAAATAAGGCAGTGTGTCAAATGATAGAGAGCTGGCAGTAGTCTTCAGTGGTAGGTTGGAGGTATATGAGGCTATGCCCAGCCTCAAGCTGCTCCTCCAGCATTTTTCCTCCTACTCCTCACTTATTTAAAAAAATAAATCTTTATTGTTCAGATTATTACAGATGTTCCTCTTTTTTTTAATCCCCATAGCCCCCTCCACCTGGTTCCCACCCCACCTCACCCCATGCCCTTAACCCCCACCACTGTCCTCATCCATAGGTGTAAGATTTTTGTCCAATCTCTTCCTGCACCCCTCACATTCCCTGAGAATTGTCCCCCTGAGAATTGTCAGTCCATTCCCTTTCTATGCCCCTGCTTCTATTATATTCACCAGTTTATTCTGTTCATCAGATTATTTTTTATGACTTAATTTTTAGATTCACTTGTTGATAGATATATATTAGTTGTCACTTATATTAGTTATTGTTCATAATTTTTATCTTTATCTTTT
Organism: Murina feae; assembly: GCA_004026665.1. NCBI lineage: Eukaryota > Metazoa > Chordata > Mammalia > Chiroptera > Vespertilionidae > Murina > Murina feae. The sequence goes on from PVJC01034961.1 coordinate 16,879, forward strand.
TCTTCTTCTTTCTCTTCTTAAAAAATATCCTTCAGCATTTCATATAATCCTGGTTTGGTAGTGATGAACTCCTTTAGCTTTTTCTTGTCTGTGAAGCTCTTTATCTGACCATCAATTTTACATGATAGCTTTGCTGGGTAGAGTAATCTTAGTTGTAGATTCTTGCTATTCATCACTTTGAATATTTCTTGCCACTCCCTTCTGGCCTCCATGGTTTCTGTTGAGAAATCAGCTGACAGTCGTATGGGTACTCCCTTGTAGGTAACTAACTGTTTTTCTCTTGCTGCTTTTCAGATTTTCTCTTTGTCTTTGCTCTTGGCATTTTAATTATGATGTGTCTTGCTGTAGTCCTCTTTGGATTCCTTTTGTTTTGAATTCTCTGTGCTTCCTAGACTTATAAGTATACTAGGGGCCCGGTGCACAAAAATTTGTGCACTCGGGGTGCAGGGAGTCCCTCAGCCCGGCCTGTGCCCTCTCACAGTCTGGGACCCCTCAATGGATGTCCTATGATGGCTCCAGTCTGCCAGGCGCCTTCTGTGTGTGTGTGTGTGTGTGTGTGTGTCACCACTGGGGACCTGCCCCTAGCCACATCTGAGGCTTGGAGCAGTCCTCCTGTGTGTGTCTACCTGCCGGGGGCCTGCCACCAGGCACACTGTGGAGGCTTGGAGCAGGCACCCCCTCTATGTTGATCTCTCAGACTCTTGCCCTCCCCTGTATGTTGTTCTCTTTATTGAGCGTGGCCAGGGCTGGGTGCGGCCTGCCTCCCAAGCTTGCCTACTGCCCATCTTCCTCCAGCCACCAGAAAGCAGGGAAAACCCTGCCTCACGGTCAGGCCAGCCTTTTCCTGCTCCCTGCTCCCCGGAAGGGGTCTGGAGAGCCACCAAGCAGGACTCCAGCCCCCAAGAGCTTGCTTTTCTGCTCCCCAGTGGCCCCCAAAGGGCCTGGGGAGCCGCCAAGCAGGCCACTGACTTTTTCCCACTCACCCGTCCCCTGCTGCCTTCCTTTCCCACTTCCCGGTGCCGCCAAGGGGTTTGGGGAGCTGCCAAGCAGGCCGAGACCGCCCCACTGCCTCTCCCACTCCCCAGCCCGCCACCTTGCTTTCCCACTTCCTGGTGCCCTGCAAGGGGCCTGGGAGGCCCACCAAGCAGGCCGCTGACCCTGCCACCTCCTACCCGCTCCCCGATGCCCCTCCAAGGACCTGGGAAGCCCACCAAGCAGGCTGCCGACCCCGCCGCCTTTTACCCGCTTCGCGGTGCCCTCCAACCCTGCCGCCTCTTTCCCACTCACGGGTCCTGGGTCCTGCGCTGTCCCGCCCTGCAGCCGCTCTGTGCACTCGGAAGGTCCCTCAGCCCGGCCTGTGCTCTCTTGCAGTCTGGGACCCCTCGGGGGATGTCCACCTGCTGGCTGCCTGACCAGCCTGGGTGAGGGGCTTTAAGGCTGCCCATAGCTCCCATTGCCCAACATCCCAGCAAGGCCGGCTGGACGCTCCTATAATTGATGCTGTTCCTTTAAGGCAGCCTTTTACTAACGAATCCTCCTCTCTGCCTCACCTCGCAGCTTCTATAATGAAACAATTGTTACACTTAATTGTTGCAAATGTGCATTTTTGCTTCAGGCCAAACAAAGGCTAAGGAG
>PVJC01034962.1:0-18510 GCA_004026665.1 Murina feae
TGTCCTTGAAGCTCCTAATTTCACCCTCAATTTTGATTGATAGCCTTGCTGGATACAGTATTCTTGGATTCAGACCTTTCCTTTGCATGACTTTGTATATTTCATTCCATTCCCTTCTTGCCTGATGTGTTTCTGTTGAGAAATCAGTCGCTAGTCTGATTGGGGAGCCTTTGTAGGTAACTTTCTGTCTCTCTCTGGCAGCTTTTAAGATTCTTTCTTTGTCATTGGTGTTTGCCAATTTAATTATAATGTGCCTTGGCGTTGGTCTTTTTTGGTTCTTTTTGTTTGGAACTCTGTAAGCTTCTTGTATTTGTGTGGGGTTATCTTTTCTTATATCCAGAAAGTTCTCTGTCGTTATTTCTTCCAATAAGCTTTCTATTCCTTGCTCAGTTTCCACTCCTTCTGGCACCCCTATTACACGGATATTGTTCCTTTTTGTGTTGTCCCAAAGTTCTCTTAGGCTCTCCTCCTGCTTTTTAATTTTTTTTCTAGAAGTTGCTCTGTTCGGGTATTTTTTTCTATCTTGTCTTCTAGGTCACTGATGCGATCCTCTGCTTCATCTAGTCTACTGTTAATGCTTTCTATTGAGTTCTTCATGGCAGTGATGTCACTTTTCATTTCTTCTTGGTTCTTCAACATTTCCTCTTGGTTTTTGCACATATTGTTGAATTTGTCTTCCATTCTTCTCAACCACTTTATGAGCATTTCTCTGAATTCCTTCTCTGACAAGTTAGTTGCCTCCATTTTGTTTATTTCCTTTTCTGGCAATGCCTGTTTCTCTTTCATATGTGGACTGTTTCTTTGTCTCCCCATGGTCTCTCCTCTCTGGGTGTCTGTTTACGTGGTTTTCTCTCTCCTGGAACAAATCGCAACTTTATCTCAGCGAATTCCAACTTTCTCATGGGAGGGTGCGCGGCTCCTCTGAGTCTGCGTCTCCGTGGGCTCTGGTGTTCCTGGAGTCCTGGCTGGTCCCAGGGCACCTCCGCTGCAGGGTTCCTGGATGTGTCGGCTTGTGATGCGAGGCAGTCTCCCCCTTGGGATGGCGCGGACTCCCCCACAGAGCCACCGCTCCAGGAGAAATCTCAGCACCAAGCGGTTGCCCCGTGCTCTCCAGCAGACCCCAGGCTAAAACTCACTCCCAGCTGAATCTCCTGAGCCAATTCGGGTTGGGTGTCACTGGCTTCAGCAGCTCACTGGGTCCGCTCCCAAAGAAGATGCAGGACCTGTGCCTCTATACGGCCACCATTTCCTTGAGTCTCTCCCGACTCAATGTTTTTGATACTCTACTTGCATGCTGGGGTCTTTGGTCTGGGGACAAATGAGAGGGCTCGTTCACAAATGGAACGCGCCTCATCTTTACCTGGTCACATAGGCCAGTTCTACTACAATGAGGTTTTTGGTTACAGCCTCCAGGGACCCTGGTCCAGTAAGTGAGGGATTGAGCCTAGGGACCCTCATAGTTTTGCAAACATCCCAAGGAATTCTGATGCAGTTAGACCACAAGCCCTGCACTGGGGTGGAATAAATAACAAAGGAGAGTGAAGGAGACAGCTAATTGCTTTGGCATCTTCTTTGGGGTGGTGCCTGGTTTCTGACGAATGTCCCTTCTTCAGCTCCGTTTCCTCCTGTGTACCTCATGCACTTGTCTAAATGTGCACATGCACACTCCCTCCCATGCACCGTTACAAAAAATATGGCTTGAGAAGTTTGTTTTCTGGAAAGCACAATATGCTGCAGTCTTGGCAGAAGGAAAATTGTGTTATGTGCTGAGAGCATCGCCATTTGCCATGAGTGAAAGCTTATGGTTAGGAGGACTGATAATCCATTTGCAGAATATGATTTATAATCACGTGTGCTCACACAGACACGCAGATGCCCAGGCACTTGCCTCTTGCCTGTGCTCCCACTCAACAGATGTGTTAAGAAAAGATCAAAGAAAGATCTGATGAATCCTTGCCCTTTCGGTGGCAGAGAGCAGGGGTGCCAATGTGTCAGTTACTTTCAGAAGAAGAGCTTTTGCTTCCTGTTTTCGAAACCAGCAAAAGATGGAAACATAGCAAGGCCTCTGACACAGAACTTCAGTCAGGGGCGTGGAATGTGGACTTCCTTTTCCCAACCCACTTTCCTCAGTCAGGTATGGCCTCTGGCTTTGTTTAATGCTCCTCCTTAGTTGCTGGTCAGACTTTTTTTCTTTGGGAAACCCATTCATTCTATTTTTACACACACACACACACACACACACACACACACACACACACACACACATATATTATTAATTTTTTACAGAGAGAAAGGGAGAGGGATAGAGAGTTAGAAACATCAATGAGAGAGAAACATTGATCAGCTGCCTCCTGCACACCCCCCCACCGGGGATGTGTCTGCAGCCAAGGTATATGCCCTTGACTAGAATCGAACCTGGGACCCTTCAATCCGCAGGCTGATGCTCTATACACTAAGCCAAACCAGTCAGTGCATCCCCATTCATTCTTAAATGGGGTTGACAATCTCCACTCACCCCAGAGTGCTTGCTCTCTGCAATGTATAAGTTCTTGAGCACCAGGGCCTAGTTCTGAGCACAAGCAGAGGCAGCCCCTGACTTTATCAGAAGAAAGTACTGTTCTAGCTCTCTCTTCCGGAGGAAAACGTGCATGAAAGGTAATTCCCTCCTCCTCTTTTACGGTGGAAACAATTGCCTTTCAGGGGCTATGGAGCCCTAGCATTCTCTTTTGGATGTAGTCATACGGTCACCGTTTGCAGATGTGCAATCTCTCATTTTTATTATAATTGTGGCATAGCTTTAATTTGCATGGCATAATGCACTTAATCCATAATTATAAAATATGCAGCTAGCCTTTGGCCTCATTCTGCTCTGCCACCACAGAGGCAGCTTGGTGTTTTCATTAATTTAACTTTACACAAGCTAACAGATTGCCATAAAGGAAAACAGAATTCCTCAACCCGTTCAGCTAATAGCTGTGCTTCAGCCCTGTGGTATGTATTGAGCAATAACTACCTCTCTCCGGCTCTACTTGCAGTTTTTAATTGAATATATCCCGTGAATATCATGTTGGAGCAATTCTCCTCTCTGGTCACATTCTCTTATTTCTCCAAATTCCACTAAGTCTTCCGATATTAAACAAGTTCTTCCAGGTGATTATTGTAATACAAATACTATTAGACAGTTGATTTGCATTAAAAATTTACTGCCATGGAGAGGCTTTCAGAGTGAAGGGAGCTTATCCTGAACAAGGCCAAGCAGGGAGATCACACTAACAGGGGCGAGGATATAGAGCACTTATCTTGTCTGCTATCTTTACAACCCCCCTCCCCCTTTATGTTTGAGTGAGAGGATTTGGTCATGCCGACAAATTTTGATAAATGACAAAATATCAGGTGTCTTCAGATAGTTCTTGATTTGGATTTCCATATCTGCCATTCAGATCTGCCACCGAGAGGCACATATATGCAAGTGGGTTTGTCTTTTACCTCCATTTCCCCTTTGCTCTCTCGTCTGTAGCACACACTGCTGTTTTGGTTGACGTTAGGAATATGTGCCATTGGGAGCTCTGCTAACTATTATAAGAAACATTTCATATGCTGGTCTCTCTCTAATGTTTTTCACCAATACTTCCTGATTTTTGCAAACCGACTAGTTCACCAAAGTTCGGGACATTGACACTGTGGGGCTTCTGAAAACTCCTAAGAGGTTGTGTTCTTAACAAATGGAAGTAAATCTGATATGCAATTGGGGTAGGTGAGATTAGGAATGGCTACTGTGGTTTTCCACTTCATGAAGGTGTCATACTGGATGGCAACTATTATCCAATTCTGTTATTCCTTTAGGTTGTAGTACCTAACCTCAAGTATACCTTGCCATATTCCTTAGCCAGATCCCTGGTTTATAACTCTCTTCATCATTGTATCTTTTAGTATTCTCCAGGATGACTTTGCTATCCATACTGGAAGATTCTTTCAATACCCTAATCTCATAGCCTTCAGCTCTCTTCTTCAACCAACTATCAGCATCACCAAATTTTGGTCCTCACCATTATTTGGGACTGTCTTACTTGAATATAATAACTTGAATTCTAAAATTCTCCTCTCTGGTCACATTGTCTTATTTCTCCAAATTCCTCACAGTCTTATGCCTGCTGAATTTCTATCTTTGAGTGTGCCATGTTTTCCATTTTTTCATCTTCTCCCTAGCTTCAAGTTCTCAAGTCACATGTCTTATCTTCCTTAAAAAACTGTATCTTCTTTAAAGACAGGAATTGAGCTTTCTATATACACAGTGTTTTGCTTGGAATAAATACTCAGTAAATGTTTGCCAATTGGTGATCTTTTTACAGTCAAGAGTGTTTGATCAATCTAGAAGAAAATTACACCTTGACTTCTATTTTGGGACATGCATTGGATCAAGGATGCCACCTTAATACACATACCATTATTTGTACTTTGGTTTTACAATAGTGGTTTATATGACCAGTTGGTCTTGAGTTCAAGTCCTGTGTCTGCCATTAAGTGGCCATGTGACTTCGGGCAAGTTATTTCTCTTCACTTCAATTTTCTCATCTGAAAAATGGGGCATAATGATAGGGTCCACCTTATCAAGTAACTGCTAATTATATTAATATTTATAAAGTGGTTAGCATGGTTCCTGGAACTTAGTAAACTCTTAAAAATGATAATTATTATTACTACAACTTACTGGCCTGCTAAATTTTCAAGCCAGTGTTTGCTTAAAATGAACCTCTGAAATGTTACCTTCAACTATGAAGCATCAAAGATGTGAATAAGTCTATAAATTGTGGCTGAGACCCACCTGTGCTCATGAAATTAGTTAGTTATTGCTGCCGGCCTGCCCACATGCATGAAAATATTTGATGGCCTCATGGGCTCAACGGTGAATATTACAAACGTTTTAAGTTGTAAAACCTGCATGCCCGTCTGAGTGTATAAGTGCTAGGCTGATGGTCAATGCGAAGCTTCACAATAGACACAATTATGAGTGTTTTAGAGTCTCTAGGCACCATGACGCTGGCAGAAAAGCCAGCTAAATCAACTCGCATGGTAAAAGAAAATGGCTGTTTTTTACATAACATTGCCCAATATAAGCTCGCAGGCTGCTAACATTTATTGGGAGTTTTGAACCGTGTCTTTTCTCTTTAGTTAATATTAACTCTATATATGTCAAGGGCAAATGCCAATAAGGAGCTAATCATATTTCTCACCTTGGAATGGTTATTAGACCTGACATCTCTTGAGAAAAACAGCAAAGCCTGCTGACAAAGGGGGACTGTGACTTCAACTATTGTCAATCACTAAGTGTAGTAAACATTCCTGAGATAGATTTTGTTCTAAGGATTGTAATCATCCCCTATTGTAGCTAGGTTGTCTTGGATAACCGTAACATCAGATGTTAATGTCTTGCTTTGGGTTTTCTGACTATTGGAGAATGGTGCTTATGTTCATTCTGTTATCCTTTATCTTTGGGTCTCTGCCTTTCCTTTTAGCTATTAACAAAGCAAGTCATATTCCAACATATTTTATAGTTACGCACTCTTCAAATTGATTTGGGAAACATACATTTCCAGGGGCACCATACTAGGGACCCTAGAAAACCTTCTGGTCCTTCGAGAAAATAGTAATTCCTCAATTTAATGCAAAAGAAAGAAGCTGAATTGGAGGTTAGGAATCTTGAATAGAGTCTCTCATGGCTCTGACCCTTGTTGACTGTGGAACGGAAGGGTTACTTCATCCACATGCCGCACAACTCTGCTCAGTGGTCCAATGCCGGCATGTGTGTGCACACCTTGGCTCAGTCCAGGCCTACCTGTTTTAATCATAACATCTACTAGATCCCAGTAACTGTAACCCCTGCTTCAGCTATTCTACCCATCACTACCCAGCATGCTCTGTCATTTCCCCTACTGTTTTTCCTTGTATGTCTTTCTCCCATTTCTTTCTTTGACTCTTATACTTTCTTCATATTTCAATGCCCAAGTTTTTTCTAACCCACATTGATCTATGTGACCTTGGGCCATTTTATTTACTCTTTAGGATCTGTTTCTTCATCTGTAAAATGGAGGAAGTTATATCCTACTTTCAATGAAGATTCAGGTATTTGACCCAGAAAGATGTTCAATAAATATAATTTCCCACTACTATTGATTTAGCTTATGGTCATTTATTCGTTCAGGCCTTATATGTAGGGACCTGGACTGGGCCCTGGGGATAAACAAGTTAGTCTCTGGCTGCACTCACAAGGTCTCAGAATTAAAGAAACATGCACACACATAATTTCAAAGCCAGGCCTTGTACAGAAATGCCATGTGAAGGACAGAAAATAGGCTAAGAGAATAGAGGAAGGCTAATTATACAGGGTGATAAGAAGAATGTTTCTTGAGAATCAGATACCACATAGGGTGCCCTTGCTGTATTGTTGTCTACAACTTCCCAGCAGTTTCAAAACATATAGAGGTTGTGTCTTTAGCATTTTGACTTTGAAAGTCTCTATTATAGTCTCTATGTTATAAAACTTGTTTTCTTAAGAGATCACTTTGGTAATTTTATATATATCCATACCTTATCAATTTCCAAAAAAGGATTTCAAGTGGACTGTCATTTCAGTGCATAGGTTGAATCCAGCTTTTAGAAAATATACACAGATTCTTCAACTGCATATTCATAAAATTCTTATGTCTTTTTTTATTGAGCTCAGGGACAAGGGTAAATCTGGGTGATGCCGAGGGACAGGAGAGATTCCATAGGTCAAATTCTTCTCTCCAGGGCATGAGCCATGCTGTAATCATGTCCCCATTGGTTCATCTATACTTTTAACTAATTATATATTGCCTCCCCTGCGGGCTGTATGTGCCTGAAAGGGCAGCAAGCCGACATTTCCTTCTCCTTACATTCCTTATAGCTCAAGCTCATTATTGGACACTTAATGCCATGTACAGCCCAAATGAACTTATGACTGAAATAAAATGCTATGGGGGTTGCAAAAGACCTTTGAGACCAAGCAACACAAGCCTTCATCTTATTCCTGTTGCAGCACAGAGAGAAAGTAGCAGGCAGCCATGTTTTTATCTTCTTTCCCTGAACCCTCCTTTCCTCCACGGGCCCTCCTGCTCTCCCTGCTGCTGCGTGTGTGTTCTGCCTTCCTGTCCTCTGTCAAAATCTGCCAGCCACTGGGGACTCTCAAGTGTGATTGAGTTTTTCATGTGGTTCATTTTTAACTGATACATGCCTTTGATGCCTAATCACAGGATAAATGATTTTACTTGGAGTGAAAATAATCATCAGAACAGATGGCAGAAGCATTTTTGAGTCAGGGGCTTTTTAGTACCTGAACATCCTATAACCTGAGCTGCTACCTCCTCCACCAGTGCCTCTGGCAACACCTCTCCTTCCTCCATGGTGGTATGGGGCTTTCTTCAAAACGTTCCAGCACATTCTCCAACCTTGTGGTAGAAATTCTGCTCTCCCCTACCTCCCTGCTCCCCGCCCCCAGCCTATTGCTCTCTAATACTATAATGCAGATTAGCAGGGACGTGACTCATATTGATGGGGTCATTTCTGAGCAGAACCCCCATCCTGGGCTCTTAATTTTCAGCGGGGATGCCATGGTGTGAGCCACAATCGGGTCTCACAACCTCGTGTTTGTCACTCTACAGACAGGGGGGAAAGAGCTTCATATTTCAAAATTCCTGAGATCATTCTATGACTCTGACTTGCTAAAATATATAATCTCTGCTGTCTGAGAGATAATGCCTTGAAGTTGAAACCGTGATTATTTATTTGCTCCAACGTCAGCATCATTTATACAGCCGAGTATGCAAAGAGAGTTACACTCTTCGATAACATCACTAAACCCATATTTAATACAGATTTAAAAGGACAGATGCTCGTTTATCGGTGTCCCTGATTATTACAAACACACAGAGTTTTAGCAGTTGTGTGATAGCTGTGGGCAGAGTACAAAAAAGATATGAACATGGGCGAGTGCATACAGATGGTAGTTTAATCTCCTGAAATATTTCTACGAATCAATGACTGTAGCACTGTGGTGTCCCCTTTAAACCAAAATGACTGGCTTATTTGTGAACTCCAGCTTCATGCTTTCCTTGTGGAAAGAAGTGGGGTAGAAACATGTTGTTAGCAAGGCATAGAGCAATACTTTGTAATCAGAATATTAACATTTTGATTGAATTGATGGAGCATTTAAATGGAAATATTCAATTGCAAAGGGCAAGCTCAGGAGGGAACCTACAGCACGCAGACAGAATCTGAGCCTTCTTTTCCTGATTAAAGAGAATTCTTTTAATAGCAAGAAAAAAATAACAGAGTAAAGGACTTCATATTAAGAATGGAAGGGCGAACAGCGTTCGCTGTGCAGTTGCTTCTATTTAAATGTAGATAAGTATACACATTGGCAGTTATAATGGCGGCGGCTCTGATCTGCTGATTGAAGAAATGTATAATAGTTGCATCCAAAACCAAGCAGAGAAGCGGAGCAGAGAGACCGTGGAATGCAGTGTGTCATCAGACTTGGGTGTTAGGGTCACCTCCCTTCCTAACTAGCCATGGGGCCTTGGTCAAGCCACCTCCTTGTCTGGGTTCTGTGTCTCTTGCTTGTAAAATGGGAGCAACTTTCTACCTTCACTCGGACCAAATGGGATAAAAGCTCTTTGCACCTTCAGCAGTAGGCAGGCATCTCTATTTCCCCTGGGAAAAATGTGAATCCCCAAACAGGATCGAAAGCCAGAGATAAGGAGCTGCTTAGTGGATGCAGGAAGTAATTCAGCAGGTAGATTCTGCTTTGAAAATTGTGGGAAGGGTTTTAACCGGTCACGGGCATTGATCAGTAGTCCAGTATTTGAGAGTAGAAGATCTGAATTTCTTTTGCAAGAAATGGTGGGTAAGGTCAGCCAGGTTTACATTGTACCTCTGCTTTGTTCTCAGTCTTTCTGCTTATGCAGTACCTCTCCTGGGGCAGGGCACCGAGGGGGTGACAGGAGTAGGTTTATAGTTGTTGCATACAAAACACAGAGTTTATTCTTGTGTCATTGCTTATTAATTATTGTATTGTTTTCCATGCAAACAGTTGTAGAGCCCCTGTATTTATTATAAAGGTGGTTCCCAAGTCACATTTGTTGTTTTGGTCTGCTTTTTGTTGTATGTTCAGAAGTGTGACTGTCTCCTGGGTCCAAAGAAACCTCCAAGCTCAGACACTCTCACAGCGGAATTTTGTGTTTGCAACGAGACAGGAAAAATGGCAATATGAGCATCTGCTGTGAAGCAAGGACCCTGAGAATGCTTGAGGTTGCAAAGGGATATTCTGATAAATATGGTCTCATTGTTTGTGATGGGAAAGGAGAATGCCCCCCTAGAACGGTGGAATTCCACAGAATCAGTTTACAAATGAAGAAACCAAGGCCCCATGAGGAAAAGCACAATGGGAAACATGTTCACAGACGTGACCCAACATTCCTATTTAGGGAAGAAGCATGCAGGTGGCTGCTCTGTTCCCTGTAAAATGTACTCTGGTTCTTCTGTTTCCTTGGACAACCTTTTAATTTAGTGCTGCCCAGCCCGGTCTTATCACTGCCTGTAATAGCTGCCTATTTCAATCTTCCCATCCACTGCCCCTTTCCAGCCCCAGTGTGGGATGAGAGGGCCTTTGGAGATATCGCAAAGGCAGTGAACATTTGTCTAGAAAAAAAAAATGCTAATTCACCATTTCATTGTCACACAACGCTTCCCCTCTTGACCCCTCTCTTCCACTTCCAAGAGAATGCTGCTGCTTGCTTCCCAGTGAAGTAGAGAAGAAAGCATCCTTGGGAGACCAGCATCACAGAATCCCAGGGAGGAAGGGCACACATTTTCAGGTTACAGGTGGCTGTTCCATGTGCTTGGTTTATTCTGAGCAATCAGGTTAGGAGCTTCATTTTCCCCATCAGAGCAGAGCAGTCAGGGTAGGGAAGTATCCTGGACCTCATCCAAGCAGGTTGCCATGAGGTCTGGGGAGCCCAGGAGTCTCTGCCTTGGGGTGACTGGGTTTGACAGCAGAGGCAGGGAGGGGAGTCTACGGGAAAGAGCTACCTAATTAATCACATGCTATCAGAGCCCGATGGCAGGAAGAGTCTTAACAACACCCTCAGTCATGTTAAAAACCAGCTTGCTATGACTTCATTTTCTTAGAGACACATGATTGATCTGGCTATTGGTGGATGGAGACACCGCGGCTTCTTTCCATAGACAGTGTCATTAGATGAGAAGATTAAGTGCCTTGTGCAAAGACTCAGCGAAGACTGTGAGTGATTCACCAGCAATGAAGGGAAACTAAGAAAATTCTGAAATATGTATTTTTAAAGGCAAAATCTTAGACTTACCTCATTTATTAGCATCATAAAAAGCTTGTTGGAGAGTCTGAGCTAAGAAAAATGGCTCCGTTGGGTCAGGTCTTTCAGGGGGTGCTGCACAGAGCAGCCAGTGGGGCTCGTATCTATGAGAACATCTAATTTCTTATTGGTGATCATACTCTGTGCTTCTTCTAAGCATTTCTAGATTCTGAAAGGAGCTGGGGGTGGGGGGTTACTTGGAGCCTCGTAAGTGTTATGAAGCCAGATTGGGGCCACTCAAGTTCTTTTCCTCCGAGCAGGCTGGAGGTGATTTTTAGAGTAGTCTCTGAGGCTGATACTCCACTTCCCAAGCTTTCTGGGACTTCTTAAAGGAGGCATGGCACCTCTCCTGGAGGAGCCAGTAACACCTTCAGTTATTTCTGTGTGAGAGCCGCAGAGGGACCAGCCTCTCCACTTTTAAGCTCCTGTTGTCCAGTTGTAGATAATGCCTAACACCATCTATATATATAAAAGTCTAAGGGACCACTAAGACCGAATAACCAGAATGACTGGTCAGCTAGTCACTATGACGTGCACTGACCACCAGGGGGCAGATGCTCAATGTAGGAGCTGCCCCCTGGTGATCAGTGCACTTCCATAGTCAACCTCCTGCAGTCCCTCCCCCTGCTGGCCAACCTCCCACAGCCCCTCCCCCTAGCCACCAGCCAACCCCTCATGGCCCCACCCCCTGGCCAGCCAACCTCCCATGGTTAGCCAATTTCCTGTGGCCCCTCCCCTCAACCAGCCAGTCAACCTCTCATGGTCCTTGCCCCTGCTGGTCAGTCTCCCCAATAGGCCCTGATTGGGGGGCTGGCCAGCCAATGTCCCGGGGTCCCTCCCTTTACTGGCTGGCCCCCTGATAGGCCTCAATCACCCACCAGGCCGAGGGACTCTACCCATGCATGAATTTGTGCACTGGACCTCTAGTTGAACTGTAAAATACATATCCCTATGCCCTTACTGTTGACTATCAGATTGTGTAAAATGAGATAGTACATGTAAAGTACCTAAAACAAGTTTTGGCTCAAGTAAATATTCAACAAAATATAGTTATTATTATGACTCAAATATGTATAAACTTAAAGTCAAGGATTACAGTTTTGGGTATACAGAAGAGAACAAGTGAGTGAGGCAGGGCTGATAATAAGGGGTGGGGAACTATGGTTAACAGTAGCATTTATATCCCCTCTCAAGTCATTCAAGTTCAAATTTTTACATACTTCTTGGCAGGCTAAATCAAACATATCCAGGAGGAATTATGCCATAGCTTCCAGTTTACAACTGAACAACTGATACAAACTTTAGAGAAGAGAAGCATGCTTTGATCCATTCATTTATTCCTCAAACATGGAGGGGCTGCCACCTGCTGGGTTACCATGGAGGAGTTAAAAGGATAAAATCTAACCAGTTATATTAAAAAATACGGCATGTAGGCTCTGTGATATAAAAATCAATATGCTCTAGAGAGACCATTATATATGATACTGTAAAGTTCAAAGAGAAGACAGGATAGTGTACTTTGGATGCTAGGTTCAGGAAGTAGTGAGGAGACTTCGGGAAGCCGTTGAAAGTTTTGAGTGGGTGTTTGAAGATTAAAAATAGAAGTTCAGAAGAATAATCAGATTGTACTGTGTGAGGTGTATATAAAAGAAGGTCTTAGGAAAAGGGGGGCCAGGATATAAACAGAAGGCGACCTTTTTGGGAGGTAATATGAATATATTGGGTGTAAGGAAAAGAAGACTTTTCAAAATGAAATATTGATCTGATAGGCAGCAATTCGGGTGAAAAAGAAGGTGCCCATCAGCAATCTCTCCATAATTCGGTCTTATGTACCTTTCTAGATTTCATTTTTCCCCCACTTATTACCAATCACAGCAGATTAAACTAGTTACTCTGCCCAGAGCATCCCTTGCATTTATTGTTTTAAATTGTTTTCTCATATTATTTCTTCTGCTTCATTGAAGTAGGAGGTCAGGAGATTGTGGGTGAACTAATAGTAAATTTCCCAGTCAGTATTTTAACAGAGTTCTCAAGGATCCACCACGTGGCAGGCCCATGCTGGGAATACAGGGAAGAAGCTGATCTTGGTCCAAAGCCAAGCTGATGAAAGAGGGACTGCGCTTCTCCCTGTGCAGGGAGCATCGTCTCCCTGTCCTCTTATGGATGCTCATAAACACAGCCAAGTAGACCACTGACAGTTATGTCCATAGTGTCTCTTTACTTGACATTCCAGAGTCACACGTCTTGCCTTAATCAGGGTCGTGTCAACAAAGCCCTCCAGGACAGCAGATTTCAGCTTTTGCTGCCAGGGAGACTTGGATTTCTGGAGGCATACACACTTGTGTTTCAAGTGCACTGAAAGCAATTTAAAGATGTTTAAAACATTCCCTTTTATTCCAGAGGCCTTGCTGTGCAGGTGGTCCTTGTGGTAATATGGTCTTAAGTACTCAGCAGGACTTTTAAAGAATATCTTTATGTACTTTAATTTTGCTAGGATTAGAAAAATGTCTATGGTTACCATCTTTTAAAATGCCTGTAGGGTATTAAGGATTAGGAGAAAAAGGCTCTCCTTCAAATATAAAATGAATATATATTTTTTGTTTTGTTCTACTTTTCTCCCATTCCTGGTGGCATCTTACTTATATGAGGTGTATGACGTAAAGCAGATGACAATATCAAACTAGCCAGAACATTCCCTGGATGAATAGCCCATTATCCTGGGAGAGCTTTGGAAGCACCTTGGTATTAGCCAAACATTTTAGGATTTCTATTTTTTTTCCTTAATAGTTCCAAGAGTTTCCCTTAGCTTACATGACCTGAAGCTTAATGGCAAATGTCAAACAGAATCAAAAGAGAAAGAAGAGAAGACATTGCTATATTTATTCTCTGTGATAGGTGACTAGGTGATGCTCCAAGTAAAGCCAGAGAGACATTTTAGCCATCCCTCCCATTTAACAGATTGGGACATTGAGGGGCCAGAACAATCAGGCAGTAGTCTCACAGAGACCTGATTAGACAGTAGCTGTGCGAGTACTACAATTGATATCTCTTGCCTCCATGTTACAAAGTCTTTAAATATGTTTTTAATCTTTCCTTTCTCATAAGAGTAACTTAATTCATAGTTTCCTACAATGGAGTTGGAATGGAGGCTTTTATTTGGGGGATTTTGATGCATAATGATTGGCTCTCCCTTAATGGAAGCAGCAAAATCTATTTGGATCCGTTATTTTCATCAGTGGCTTAAAGATCCTTATTCAAGTGCTGCTTCTTTCTTTTTGGTGTTCCTGGAAATTGAATCTGAATAGCATTGTCACAAGGATAATTGGTGAATTCATCCCATTTACTTTATGGACTTAATTTTTTATAAATTTACAACTGTTCAGAATTTACAATTTACATATTCAGATACACAGAACATGTCCTAATACCATATATGCAATAAATTACATATACCTATATATAATATGCCTACAATAATGCATACAATACACAAAATATTATATACAGAGTGAGGCAAAAGGTTTACAGTTATGAGTACATGGAGCACAGAGTTTGGTCTTACATTACTTATTAATTATTGAATTATTTTCCATATGAACAACTGTAAACTTTGCCCAACCCTGTATGTGGAGGCCTGTGTGCATACATTTTAAACACAGGTTTGAAATTAGGATCTTTCTTCAGTGAGAGCATAAGACAGTCACTAGGTATCAACAGGAAGTGGCATACAGACAGGACCTATTTGTCATTGTGCATTTTATTTAAATTAATATATACAATTTGTGGGATAGTGGAGAAAATATCTACCCCTAGACTTTCTGAATAAAATGTCTATGCTTTTGCCCTAGCTGGTTTGGCTCAGTGAATAGGGTATTGCCCTACAATGAAGGGTCTTGGGTCCAATTCTGTTCAAGGGCACATGCCTGGGTTTCGGGCCCCATCTTTAGTAGGGGGATGAAGGAAGCAGCTGATCAATGATTCTCTCTCATCATTGATGTTTCTAAGTTCCCTCTCCCTCTCCCTTCCTCTCTGAAATCAATAAAACATATTAAAAAAAAACAAAAATAACAACATGTTTATGCTTTTATCTGTGGTGACAGCTTTCAGGCTGGCTTCTCTCACAGTTTACTCATCAACTTCTTGGTCCAAACTGTCAAGTCATGTGATTGGAACACATGCAGGTTAATCACTTCCCTGGCCTGAGGGCTCGGTTGCAGGCAGGTTGATGAGAACATTTTCCAAAAGGAATATTTCGGTGGGAGTCTTTGGGTAATTCCAGAGATACAATTTTTTTTTTCATTCAGCAAGTCATTTAGTGAATACCTCAGAGAACATATATCTAATTAACATGTACACTTTTTTTCCTCCCTTCTTGAACATATGGAATAAAGTTATAATCACAGTTTTAATGTTCCTCTTCCCTAATTCTATCACTTATGTCATTGCTGAGATGATTTTGAATAGGATTTCTCAACAGTGGTAATATTCACATCTCAGATTGGCCAATGTTTTGTTGTGGAGGGATTTCCTGTGCATTGCAAGATATGTAGCAGGTTCCCCGTCTTCCACCCACCAAATTCCAGTAGCATCTTCAGTCACGACAAGTAGAAATTTCTCCATACAGTGACTAATGCTTCCTGGTAGAAGGAGGTGGGAAATCACCCTTAGTTGAAAATTAGTAGTTTAGATTGATTTACTTCTCTTCCCATTATGGGTGTTCTTTTTATTTAAAAAATGCTTTTGTTGGCTTTTAGAGAGGAAAGGAGAGGGAGAGAGAGATAGAAACATTAATGATGAGAGAGAAGCATTGATTGGCTGTCCCCCACCAGGGATTGAGCCCACAACCTGGGCTTGTGCCCTGACCAGGAATCGAACCAGGGACCTCTTGGTTCATGGGTCGAAGCTCAACCACTGAGCCTCATTGCCTGAGCTGGGTTTGTTTTTTATTGCTTTTGTCATGCCAAATAAGTTTTTTTATTTGATGCCAGATATTATGATTTTTATCTTCATGGGTACTTTTTAATTCCTACAAACATTATTGAGCTGTGATCTGGGACACACTTAAGTGACTCAGAAATGGTAGAATTTTTTCAGATTTTGATTTTAAGCTTTATAAGTGGGGATCAGAACATCGTTTTGTTTAGGACTAGTCTTGACCCACCCCAAAGCAGAATCTTTCTGAAGTATTCTACCTTGTATTTCAAGATGTATGAGGGTTGGCACTCTGGATGATGGAAACTCTAACTATTATTGACCCTGTGTGAGCTTCTGGGATTATTCCCTGTAATCCTTTCAGGTGGTTCTTTCTCCAACCTTGGGTAGTTCCTTTACGTGCACAAACTGGTAAGTACTTAGCTGAAAATCTGATGGATACTCTGCATATCTCTAGTCTTCTCTCTACTTATCTAGCTGTCTTTACTCCAGTATTATTTATTGCAATCTCTAGCCACCTTTGGCTGCCCAGACTTCCCCTTTTCTCCAACCCCCTCCAAGTGTTCAATTCAGGGAGGTCACTAGCTTCACTAAATTTCTTTCCTCTGCATGTGATCTGGAAACTATGCTGTGGTCTGGGGCAACTGTAAGACTTACCTCATTTGCTTTCTATCACTGTTCATCATAGTCTGATGTCCCATTACTTGAAAATCACTGTTCTATATATTTTATTTATTTGTTTCATGGGAGGGAATGTAGATTCAGTCCCTGTTACTTTTTCACATCCTAAGTCAGAAGTACTTATACCCTATTTTATATCTGATAAAACTGAGATCAAAGAGGTGAACACTTGCCTAATATTTACTTAACTAGTTCAGTGATCAAAGAGGTAAGTGCTTGCCTAAGATTTACTTAACTAGTTTAGTGGCAGAGCTGGTTTGGGGCTCCAGATATTTTCCTTTCATATCTGTGCTCTCTCAGTCACACCACACACTGAAACTGCCACCTCCAAAGGTAATTATTTGCATCTTTAAAGCCAAGAGTTAAATCACAGAGGGAAGATCATGGAATCCCTGCACTTCTGTGATCCTTATTTGTTAAAAACACTTTTCTAAATAATAACATACAAATAAACTCTGCTTCGTGTACTCACAACTATAAGCCTGCTTTTGCCCCAACTTATAATTGATTATCTCAGTGCTGTGTTTAGGGAGATGCATCAGACCTCGCTGGCATTAGGTGTTATTTTGACTGAGGTTGTAAAATGAAATTCTTACCCAACCAAGACCAATAAAAATGTCTCCAGCATGACTGACTATTCTGTTTCATGCATATTAGTTCTGACTGTAAGTTTCTATAGGCAAAGACAGTGGCCATGGTTGAAAAATATCTCTCTCAGTTCTTGAGACATAGAAGGGAATCAAGTTCCTTCCTCCCACTCTGTGTCCTCTCAGTGTGAAACATGATGCAGCCCACGTAGTGTCTTCTGCTTGCATGCCTCTGTCTCCCTGCTCACTCTGTTCCGGTCTGACTATCTTTCTGGTCAACCTCTTCCCTGCTTCAGGACCCTTACCCAGGTCATTCTCACTGCAGTGCTCTTTAGTTCACACTCAGCATGCCTCTTTCCTCTAGGTCCATCCAGCCTAAATGGCATCCCCTCTATGAAGACCATTGCCCTCTACCAGTCTCTGTCATAGTCCCTCTTTATTTCATTCAGTGTGCCTTGTAATTTCAGTTTTTAATTTGCTTATTAGCATACAAGCTCACAGTTTTTCTTTGATTTTATATTGTGAGCTTCATGGAGCTGGGATATGGTTTGCTCTACCACTCATGGAGTGGTTGATTTGGACCCCAAGGACAATAGGAAGGTATATGGTTTGCACTTGTTAGAATTTATTTATAAAATAATATCATAAATGAAAGGCTGGTAGGGATACTCAGTAGGCATTTGCGGAGTCCTGTCTCCAAGGGCAATGAGTCAATCTCCTGGGTATCACCATGTACAAAACCTAACCTCATTCTGGGTAAAGAGCGACTAATAACAACCCCAGTCCCTACAATGTCTGCCTGATGCTTTGAAGATGAGAACAAGGTAGGACATGGTTCACTCGAGTTTGACTCCATTTGCTGTGTGATTTCCTGGTTTGGAACTCTAGCGATGGTAGTACCGGTGTTTTGAATGCCTCTGGTATGTGACAAACATTTTATACTCTTGTCCCCTTTTGTCCCGTGTCTGATGTTTGGTTCCCCAATCCTCTGGTGTGAGACCTTTGACTGGTGATTCTGTAGACTCTGTTTCTATGAATTAGGGCTCATTTCCTTGTAGGTTCCTGAGACTCCTCACCATACCTGCTGTGCATGTTGAAAGGAAGCCAATGGTATCAATGGCAGGATGAGCAGCTCCTTGCTTTTCCAGTTATTTTCTTCTCAGGCAAGTCCTGTCCCACTTGCCCAGCCTTCTCCCTACTCATTCTAAGAAGGACTCCCGTTTTCTCCTGTGGCAGATTTAGACCTGTCTCCAGCACCTGTTCCCCCTCCCTTTCTGCAACACTCCTAACTGACAAATTCATTTTATTGGTTAGCTATGTCTACCCTTGTGGGGAAATTACTTCTCAATGGCTTGACCAGGTCCTTCTGCTTTATTCAGACCTTTTTCAGGGACTTGTTCTTAATGATCCCAGATGCTCAATGACTGGACTTTCTCCCTGTTATTTGTCACAAACTTTGGTGTAGTCTCTTTTTTCCTTTCCACCCTTTGCTTTCTTATCATTGTTTTACACACTTGTAACTGTCAAATCAGCACAGTTTTATAAGCCCATGGATCCTCTCTATTTCAGTGTTTCTCCCAAATAGCCATAGAGGGGAAAAATCCCCTATTTTTTTAAGTGTTCTTAAGCCACTAACTATTTCATCATCAAGCAATTACTGAGACTCAACTGTGTGCAGCCCCCTGGATCGGGGTGAGCATGGTGATGGTGAGCACAGACAGGGTATTGAATACCAGCATTATATTTTAAAGTAAATATGGAGCCATGAAAGTTCTTGAACTGGAAAATGACTTTATGCTCATAGCTCTGCTTTAGGAAGGTAGATTTGACACCACTGTCTGAGGAGGAAGATGGCCAGAGGCAGGGCCATAAGTAAGGGGAGTGGCCGGTCAGACGGGCCTTTG
>PVJC01034963.1:0-18514 GCA_004026665.1 Murina feae
AAATTAACGCCACGATTAATACGTAATAACACAGCCCGGCCGGCGTGGCTCAGGGGTTGGGCGTCCGCCTGACCGGGAATTGCACCATGACCTCCTGGTTCATAGGTTGATGCTCAACCACTGAGCCACACCGGCCAGGCTCAAGACCCTTTAGAACGATCCGGCACTGGAGGCTCTGGGGCCCCGGCTCCCACGGTCCCCCAAAGGTGGGCAAGCCCAGAGGAAAATGCACAGCTTCACCCCATACTCCCGTGGGGAAGCCTCTCCCATCGGGAGTCTCTCAGGAGGGAGCCCCAGACCCTCTCTCCCCTGCATTCCCCCCTACATCCCACCCCCCCCCACCCCAGGCGCTCACCGAGGAGGAAGTCCCTGGCGGACTGGAGTGACCCCGGAGAGCACAGCTTCAGGCCGTACACGATGTAGGTGGGGGGGTGCCTGGCTTTGGCCCCTGCATCGAGAAGCAAAAGAAGGCCACACAGCACACAAAAATAGATTGGTCTGCTGTATGCAATGATTTGGTTGTGTCCCTAGAAAACAAACACAGCGACTGGATGGCACCTTTCCTTTTGATTAAGTGACAAAATCCTCACAGTCAATTGCTTATCTATACTAATAAAAGGGTAATATGCTAATTAGACCAGACATCTTCCGGACAAAGCCATGGTGGCGGGAGCAAGGCAGTGGTGGTTAGGGGCGATCAGGCCAGCAGGGGAGAGCAGTTAGGGGCGATCAGGCCGGCAGGCAGGTGAGCGGTTAGGAGCCAGCAGTCCTGAATTGGGAGAGGGTGCAGGCCGGGCTGAGGGACACCCCTGCAACCCCCCTGACACACCATGCACGAATTTCGTGCACCAGGCCTTTAGTACCATAAAAGATGACTTACACCCTAAAACACATTCCTCCTCCCCCCCATAATCCATACACAGGGAACACTGGGAAAAGTGGGGGGAAGGATGCTGATTCTGTCAAATAAGAATATCAAAAAGCATGGCTGACCGCTCAGATCCCACCAGTTTACCCAGAATTTTAAGTAGAACCTTTGGCTACAATCTAGATCCCATTCAGTGCTTTCCTGACATTGAAGGTGCCCTTGCATTGTTCTTCATGTGCAAGACTAGTTTATACCGTTAAACTAATTTAGATGACTAACTTATCGACTACGTGGTCTACACTGAGCTTCACAGTTAATAGGAAACAGAATTGCACATTGTGGGCTTCCTTCTCCTATGTCTCTGGAAGCGACACCGCGCCCCGGCTGGTGTGGCTCAGGTGATAGAGCGACGGCCTGTGGACTGAAGGGTCCCGGGTTGCGGGCTCGATCCCCAGTAGGGGGGCGTGCAGGAGGCAGCCGATCCGTGATTCTCTCTCATCATGGGTGTTTCCATCTATCCCTCCCTCTCCCTTCTTCTCTCTCTAAAAATCAATAGAAACACTTTTTTTTTTTTAATTTATATCGCGAGAATATCTTTGCAATCCATGAGCGCCTTTGCGTATAAAAAGCAGAGATGAAAGGGACAGGATTTCAGGCGTGAATTTTCAGCTGCTGCTTGCACGTGTTATATTTAAAAATGCAATTTACATGTGCTCCGAGACCGCCCTTGAACGGGAAGGGGGGGGGGGCTGTCCGTAGGGGCTGGCGAGGCTCAACCCCGAGTCCTAGTGCCGTCTTCAAGGAATAGCTGCGCTCGTGTGAAATTTCCTTTTGGACCCGAGTCGGTCGTAGGCGAATGGGTGTGGGAATAGAATACCGTCTCAGCATTAAAACCTTGGAAAGCAAAGCCCACGTGAAACCCGGATGCGTTTCCCACCGAGGGGACGGACATCAGAGTCAACTGGTTGGTGCAGAGAGACCCACTGGGTGCACTCACACACCAGCGTCTGCGATGCTGCCCCAAACCGCCTCCGCTGAAGGAATGGGGTGAGGTCCCCCCCTCCCACCCGCCCGGCTGCCCCTTCGCACGGAAAGGTTCAAAATGGACTTTCAAGGACCCGGAGGCCTTTGGCCGTGAGCCAACACGAGATGCTGCCTGGGATGGGCCGAGTCACGCCTCCTTTACCGGGTGCGGGAACCCTGTCTTCGCATCTGTGATTTCAGAGACGGAACCCAAGGCTCCCCGAGAGAGAGGCTGCCCTCGCCACCCGCACGCTTCGTCTCCCTTCCCGGACGCGTGGGGGTCCCCGAACCGTTCCGGGTGCCGCCAGCACGCGGCGCTGTGGGGTGGCTGTTATCCGCCTTGGCCCCTGAGTGCACCTGCTAACAAGTTCCCTGCTTGCCTTCCTGCCTGCCTTCCGGGGCCCATCGGTCACCGAAAGCCCCAGGCGGACTGTTTTCATATGGAGATCAATATATATTGATTTCAGAGAGAGGAAGGGATGTAGGGGGGAGAGAGAGAGAAACATCGATGATGAGAGAGAATCACGGGTCGACTGCCTCCTGCACGCCCCCTACTGGGGATGGAGCCCGCGACCCGGGCCTGTGCCCCGACCGACCGGGAATCACACTGTGACCGCCTGGTTCCTAGGTCGATGCTCAACCACTGAGCCACACCAGCCGGGCTCTCTTTTGCCTTCTGAGCAGACGCTGGCCATTCCCTGTCTCCACGCCACGCAGGCAAGACGAGCAACGTCGTCGGGCTGGAAACTCACGTGGATCGGCGAGGCGGGGTCGGGCTGGACGCTCTGGAACACAGATCAGAAGGGGCTGCGTCAGCACCTCGCGGGCTCCCGCGCGCGCACGGGGACGGTGGGACGTAGGGTGCGATGGGGGGGGCCTTGCCTTGAGCAGGGAGTACTGGCAGCTGGCCATCACCAGGCAGAAGAGCAGCACCCACAGGTCTTTGCAGAGGCCGCGGCTCAGCGTCACAAAGCCCAGCAGCGACACCAGGACGACGAGCGAGACGGCCAGCACGTTCTCCCCGACGTCCTCCGTCCTGCGCAGGGGGGACAGGCGGGGACAAGCGGGGGGGGGGGGACACGGTGGGCGTGTCTGTCTGTCACCAGAGACGCCCGCGAGCTCTGAGCAGACTGACCCCGACAGCCGGGCGGTTCCCTCCGTGCCTTCACACCTGCCGACAGGCCTTCAAGGTTCCTTCCTTCCTTTCTTTCTTTTTTTTAAAAAATATATTTTATTGATTTTTTTTCACAGAGAGGAGGGGAGAGGGATAGAGAGTTAGAAACATCGATGAGAGAGAAACATCGATCAGCTGCCTCCTGCACACCCCCCCACTGGGGATGTGCCCGCAACCAAGGCACATGCCCTTGACCGGAATCGAACCTGGGACCCTTCAGTCCGCAGGCCGACGCTCTATCCATTGAGCCAAACCGGTTAGGGCTTTTTTTTTTTTTTTTTAAACGTGATCATAACTTTTTTAAAAAATCCTTATTGTTGAAAGTATTACATGTGTCCCCTCTCCCCCGCATTGACCCCTCCAGCCTGCCCTGGTTTCTTTCTTTACAAACAAAATGTTAACCTCCAATTTCTCTTACTGAAAAGAATAAAGAATAAGTCCATTGGGTCCATTTCTGCTCCTGTACTATTGGCCTTTCCCATTGAGATTTTTTAAAAGTATGTTTTTTTTTTTATTGATTTCAGAGAGGAAAGGAGAGGGAGAGGGAAACGTCAATGATGAGAGAATCATGGATCAGCTGCCTCCTGCCCGCCCCTTACTGGGGATGGAGCCCGCAACCTGGGCCCGTGCCCTTGACGGGAATCGAACCCGGGACCCTTCAGTCCGCAGGCCGATGCTCTATCCAGTGAGCCACACCAGCCAGGGCCGTAAGATCATTTTTAGACAGGGACAATCGGCTACTTCAGTCCCGGTATGAAGGCAGCCCTGAACGTTTTTTTAAAATTAATTCTCTTTATTTTTTCGAGCAGTTTCCGATTCAGAGCAAGACTGAGGAGAGAGAATTCTCAGAGAGTCCCTCCCCACACACACCGCTCTCCCCCCATCAACCAACCCATCAACACAGCTACTCCGACTTCTTATCATTTCTTTTTAAAAGCAAAAAAAAAAATTAAAAAAAAATCTCGGGTTATCTCAGTTAGGTCTGAGACATCCATCTTCAGCGTGCGCCCCTCGGGGAACCCAGCGCTGTTGGAAGAGCCACGGGGACGCCATCCCTTGCCTTGTGGGCCCTGAAATGACGGCCTTAATGTTGCACGAGTGTAGTTTTTAGCACGTGATCCCGCCATCTCAGTCGTCGCTGTAACAAGCAGTCGCCAGGGGACCAACGGTGCCAGGCAGGCGGCCAGCCTGCCCACCGCCCGGAGGCGGGCACCTGACCGTGAACCTCAGCATGTGCTGGCGACAGCGTTAGAAACGGCGTCTTGAATGTGCAAAGCAGCAACCTCCCGGGAAGGACACAGCCTCGTCCTGTCGGAGATCATGAGCTCCTCCCACCTCTCCCCATGCCCACACCCACGCCCATGCCCAGTGCCACCACGGGAGCAGACCCATGTGCATTGTTGTCCCCATAGCTGACTTTTCAATCTAACCCTTGTCCCCAATTCCCATTTCTCCCATTTTTAAAAAAACTATTGTTTTCATTGATTTCGGAGAGAAAGGGAGGAGGAGGAGAGAGAAACACCCATGATGAGAATCATGGACCGGCTGCCCCCTGCACGCCCCACACTGGGGATCGAGCCTGCACCCTGGGCCTGTGCCCTGACCGGGAATCAAACTGTGAACTCCTGGGTCATAGGTCGACGCCCAACCACTGAGCCACACCGGCCAGGTGGGGCTCCTTTCTCCCATTTTAATTGCTAAGTGACCATGTCCTTCCAGGTCCGGATCTCACTGCTCTGACAGGTTTACAGCACAAATGTGTGCGACTTGAACATGTGCCCGAGCACCTCAGCGGCCGTGTCCCCCCGACGGGCGTGCTCATGCGCCCTGGCCACGCGCCCATCGCGTTCTCTGTCGCTCGCCTGCAAGCTCAGCCCCTTACCGGTCCAGCAGCGCCAGCAGGGCCAGGCGGTCGTACCAGACCTTGATCCACTTGCCGGGGAAGATGAGGAACTTGTAGAACTGATCGCGGTTGAACTTCCCTTGGGCGGAAGAGCAGGACGAGGCTTCTAGGTCCTGACTCGGGTGCTGCCAGACCCGGAGAGAAGCGAGAGAGAGAGAGAGACGGTTCACGCGGCCACCTCATCGTTTCAGAGAACGAAAAGCAGATGCTCACAAGCAGATGCTCTGGAACGCGAGCCAACATAGTTCACGAACCAACGCGCCTCACTCCCACTGCGTTGCGCCATTAACGCTATGCTACTCGCCCATCACAATACTATTGTTTTATTTTCCTGTTTGTTTTAAATACATTTTTTATTGATTTCACAGAGAGAGGGCGGGGGAGAGAGAGAGAGAAACATCAATGATGAGAGAGAATCATGGATCGGCTGCCTCCTGCAGGCCTCACACTGGGGATGGAGCCCACGACCCGGGCCTGTGCCCTGACCGGGAATCGAACCCTGACCTCCTGCTCCACAGGTCGGTGCTCAACCACTGAGCCACACCGGCTAGGCTCACAACGCTACTGTTCCTTAACACCAAGACGCTGCCCCGAAAGGAATTCCTAGGGACGACCAAAATCCAACAAAAGATCTTCAGTGACTTCATTTGTGACGGGCACATTTCTCAGTGTCACGCTGAGATAAACACCCCAATCTCCCTACGAGTGAAAAGACCTTTATTGCCAACATGGGAGGCCCTGCTATCAGAAAAACTGAAATATTTTTCTAGGAAAAAAAAAAAAAACCCACATTGAAACCAATAAGACAGAAACAGGTGGGGAAATTTAAGGCCCCGGTGTAACACGTTTGAACCCCAAATCCACCTGTGACGGGCTCTCGTCCAGCAGAGGAGAATTCCATTTTGAAAAAAAAAAGAAAACACCCCAATACCAGGCTTCACGGGTTTGTCTGACAAACACGGAGCGAGGGGCCTGGGAGCCTGGCACGAGGCTGGCGCAGGAACACGAGAAGCCGGCGGCTGGGTCCTGGCACCCGAATCCCGTGCGAGAACATCCCGCCGACGCCACGATGGTCGCGCAGATTCCAAACCCACGAACGGCAGCCCGGGGGGGACCTCGGTGAGGCCGAGGGGACCGGCAGGCGGAGGGACGGGGGGACAGAGGGGAGGAAGGAGAAACCCAAACATACCTCCTCCAAAGCCTGACGCCTGTCATTAAAACAGCCCGGGACGGGCACTGCCGGGGACGGTGGGTGCCATTAAATGCCAATTAATAGTTGCCTCACGTCACTCACCATCGAGGAGGCATGAAATGCTCATGTTGCTCAAGAACACGAGACTCAGGAACCTCGAGACTGTCCTCGCTAAACCTAACGTTTTCCAAAATCTGGCTACATCGCCACGAGGAGGTGGGGGGGTCTCCTGGACGGATACAGTGACTCAGCCCCGTCCAGGGACGTCACACTCGGGCCAGATCTGCCCGACGCTGCCAGGCGTCCCCCCTGGAAACGGGGCTCCGACGCCTGCCTCCGCGAGGCCCCCGCACGGCGAGGGGGGACCTACCCGGGGGGCGTCGGGCTGGGTCCTCTGCGCCACCATCAGCAGCAGCTGCTGCTGCAGCGGGCTCACCGCCGTGTCCCCCGAGGAAGGCCCGGGGCTCCCGGAGCTGGTGCTGGAGGAGCTGGCCGGAGCGTCTCTGGGGGGCAAAACAGAAGCTGGGTTACCCTCTCCTGTCGTACGGGGTCACGTCCGTCACACACAGCTCGGGGCGCTGGGGACCCCCGACGCGGGCAGTGAGGCCAGGGAGGATGGACGTGCGTGTGCAGGGCCACTTCCGGGACCATCACCCGGGCTGTCGGGATGCCTGGCCCCCCAGGGCTGTCTGGGGGTGACAGCCTTCATGTTCTCTATTTTTTTTTAATATATTTTTATTGGTTTCAGAGAGGAAGGGGGAGAGAGAGGGAGAGAGATCAATAATGAGAGAGAATCACGGATTAGCTGCCTCCTGCACGCCCCACACTGGAGATTGGGCCTACAACCCAGGCCTGTGCCCTTGACTGGAATCGGACCCTGACCCCTGGTTCATAGGTTGACGCTCAAACCACTGAGCCACACCGTCAGGTGCTTTTGTACAGGCAGAGCTGGGCCTCACGTTGACGGGTGACGACATCCCACCACACTGCACCCCGGGGGGTTTCATCCATCCACGCTTCTCCAAGCAGCAAACAATCAAAACACCTCTGCTTCTCTATGTTCCCACTGATGCGGAAGGAAAGAAACGCCTGAAATGCTTCATCTTCGCCAGATCTCAGAAATCACAGCCCGCCAGCCGCAGGGAGGGCCTCTCTCCCCGCCGACTCCGTTGTGTCTCAAGCTCTCTCTGGGGTGGGACGCATGAGCAGGCCCCCCCGGGGCTGGGGGGGGGGCAGCGCAGAAATGAGCCACAGCCCAGTGCTCACTGTGCAGGGCATCTCAATAAAGCAGCGCCGTTTTTAAAAACTCCGGCCCATTATTTAGACTTTCAACACGGGGTCTGAGCGCCACCAAGTGGCCGCCGGGGGCTGTGACCACCAGAGCTGAACCCCACTGGGTCAGGGCCTCTTGGGGGGGAATTGGGGGGGGACTCCCAGGACAAGAGTCTACCCAGAAGCAGCCTCGGACCCCTCCCACCCTCAGGCCTCCTGCCGGGGTGAAGATAGATCCTGGAAGGTGTGAGGAAACAGAGAGGACTGCGGGGGGGGGGGGGGGGTCATCTTTTTTTTTTTAATATAATTTTTCATTCGCTTTCAGAGAGGAAGGAGGCGGAGAGAGAGAGAGAAACATCCATGGTGAGGGAGCATCATGGATCGGCTGCCTCCTGCGCGCCCCCCACTGGGGATGGAGCCCGCAACCCGGGCCTGTGCCCTGACCGGGGATCGAACCCTGACCTCCTGGTTCCTAGGTCGACGCTCAACCACTGAGCCACCGCAGGCCGGGCCTCGGCAGCGATTCTAATACTGCAACTCGGGCCTGCGAGTCCTCGTAGTTTCGGGGGAAACAATGACACGGGGGCCTGCTCTGCAGACAGCTGTTGTGCAAGCTGAACACGCTGCTCGCGTGTCCCCGGCTGTGGATGAGACACACACGGGCTCCCACGGTGACAGGGGCCTGAGGAGGGAGGGGTGATTCCACCCCGGTCTCCACCGGGAACCTCCAAAGGGACAGGGAAGTCACACTGCAAACAGCCCCGCTATTCAGGCTTGGAGGCAGGATACGAAACCGTCGCATGGCAACTGGGCTCCACAAAGGCGGAGAGGGTGGCTTTCCTGCCAACAGTTAGAGCCCGGGGTCCCACGGCCTAGTTGGAGGCAAGCCCGGCCCCCGAGGAGCCTCACAGGGAAAAAGGCTGCTTTCCCAATATCTTCCGTGGCTGAATGGCTTAGGAACAGCCCCCACGAGGGGTCCCTGCAAGTTCAAAAATCAAAGCTTACGCTTACTGCCCGGCTGGCGTGGCTCAGTGGTGAGTGCCGACCTATGAACCAGGAGTGTTAGGGTTCGATTCCTGGTCAAGGGCACAGGCCGGGTTTGCGGGCTCCATCCCCAGTGGGGGGCGTGCAGGAGGCAGCCGGTCCATGATTCTCTCTCATCATGGGTGTTTCCCTCTCTCCATCACCCTTTCTGTCTGAAATCAACAACAAAAAAATTCTTTCTTAAACTTCATATTTACTAAATTACGAAAACTCACAAGATAATGGCATTAAAAGCCAGGGTTATAATTTTTTAAAATAATTTTTTAAAATATATTTTTATTGATTTCAGAGAAGGGAGAGGGAGAGAGAAATAGAAACATCCATGAGAAGAGAGAATCATGGATCAGCTGCCTCCTGGGGATCGAGCCCACAACCCAGGTGTGTGCAGTGACCGGAATCCCAGGACCCTTCAGTCAGCAGGCCAACACTCTATCCACTGAGCCATACCAGCCAGGTCCAGGGACATAATATTAAAGTGCCTACTGTACTAGAAAAAATGCTGTAGAGGCCCTAACTGGTGTGCCTCAGTGGATAGAGTGTTGGCCTGCAGACTCAAGCGTCCCGGATTCGATTCCAGTCAAGGGCATGCACCTTGGTTGCGGGCATATCCCCAGTAGGAGGTGTGCAGGAGGCAGCTGATCAATGTTTCTAACTCTCTATCCCTCTCTCTTCCTCTCTGTAAAAAAATCAATAAAATATATATATTTTTAAAAATGTTGTAGAGGCCAAAATGCTGGAACGCAAGTTAGCAGGGAGGGTAGAAGGCACTTAACCACCTTAAAACCCCAGAAAGTAACTCATGAGCATGCTGAAAAGGGCTCCCACCTGCCCAAGGTCAGGGTCTCTGCTTTCCAAGGTCAATGGGAACTTGAGTCCCTACCCCGCCAGCTACCCTCAACCCCGGCGTGTGCCCTGGCGGGGGAATCGAACCGTGACCTCCTGGTTCATAGGTCGACGCTCAACCACTGGGCCACACTGGGGCTGGGCTAGGTTTTCCTTTTCTTTCACACGTAACCCACACGCTTTGACACCTACCAGCGGCCAGCCGAGCCCATTCACACCCTCACCTCCGCTACAGTCAGGAGCAGCCATGCGCCAGCTCCCAACCCCGAGCACAGAGCGCACTCACCTGGCGGGGGAGAAACCGTCCTGACTCGTTGGCTGGTGCGGGACTGGGCCCTCTCTCTGATTTCCAGACTTTAAATAGCAGGACCTGATTTCCCCTGTGGAAACACAACATTCCGGCAAAGAATATTACGCGACGACCTGCATACCATCGTTTCGGCTTAGGATAAAAACTGCGCCCTGGTCAGAGCCGCTCCGCTGGTTGAGGGTCCTCCCCTTACACCAAAAGGTCACGGGTTCAATTCTGGGTCAAGGGCACGTGCCCGGGGGTTGTGGGCTCGGCCCCCAGTAGGAGGCGAGCAGGAGGCAGCCCATCGATGCTACTCTCTCACATCAGCATCTCTCTCCGTCTCCCTTCCTTTCTCTAAAATCAATAAACACTTTTTTTTTTTAAATTGGCAATCTAGGTCCATTCGTTACGTTTCTCCACAGAATGTGCAAG
The DNA here is from genome assembly GCA_004026665.1 of Murina feae. Taxonomy (NCBI): domain Eukaryota; kingdom Metazoa; phylum Chordata; class Mammalia; order Chiroptera; family Vespertilionidae; genus Murina; species Murina feae. The sequence goes on from PVJC01034963.1 coordinate 10,044, forward strand.
TTAATCCATCTGGTCCTTCTCTGTTGATCATGCGTAGACAAATTTGACTCCAGCTACTTATCGCTTGCTTTGGATTCATTTGTACCATCTCTTAATTCCCTTTTACATACTCTCATGGTGCGTTTTTTTGTCTATTCTCTCCATGTGGCAGTATGTCCTGTGCATGCTGGAACTTGGTGTTTTGGGTTTTTTTTTGGATCATGTGCAAAAGGCTCATTAAGCCTGTGGTTTTGATTGGCAGGCCACGTGGGATGTCCCTACCTTTGTGTGTGTGTGTGTGTGTATTGGGAGGGGTGTCACTGACTGCTTGGTAAGGAGAAGCAAGAGGGGGAATTAATGTGCCGTTCATTGAGTCTGCTAAAGAGCGTCAGGGTATTGGGGTGCGCACGTCCGCTCGCTTTGCGAAGGGTCTCCCCGCAGAAGAGGTTTCAGGGGTTCCTTCTCCAGGTGACGCAGGAATAGAATTAACTTCGTTGGGTGCAGCTGGAGTGCAGACGCGAGCGCTGGGGCTGCGAGGTGAGGGGTCCTCCCACCAGGAGGAACGTTAGAAATGACATCCCCTCCCTCGGGGCTGGGAGGGGAGTGCCAACGCCCGTGTCGTCCGCCTCAGGGTGCGACAGCCCCGTGCCCTTCTCAGAGGCTGAGCGCCTCCAACTGTAAACGACTGCTCTAGAGATCGGGCACCATGTGCGTTATGAGAGGGAGAGAGAGACCGGGAATCGAACTGTGGTCTCCTGGTTCACAGGTCGACGCTCAACCACTGAGCCACGCCGGGCTGATCTCTTATTCAAACCAGGATCCTTATGAGAGTAAATTACGAGCATTAATTGATCTATAAAAGACCCAAGCCAGGGCCCACCCTTGGAAAACTAGGGGCTATATCACTTACCTACAGAACTTTGAACTTGTCACCTAGTGAGCCTGCCTTCTTCCCTCCCTCCCTCCCTCCCTTCCGCCCTCCCTTCCTTCCATCTTCCCTTCTTCCCTCTCTTCCTCTCTTTCCTCCCTCCCTCCTTCCTTTTCTCCCACGTTAAATCCTTTTTATAACAAGGCACTAAAATACATCAAGGTCACATTTTCAACATCTATCCAAAATTACTGACTAGGTCCTGGCGTTTACCACTGTGAGGGGGCGGGGAGATGCCCTTAATCGCACCATCGTAAGTCGGTGAAGAATTACAAGCTGTAAGAGGATCAAAACAAGATGAGAAGAGGGTGTTCGGGGAACAGAAAACAGGACCCCGGCTGGGTCCGGGGCATTCAGGAACGGTCTGCCTGGGGAACTCCCTTTATATGTGAGATCCGAAGGGTGAACAGCGCATTGTGGGCACAGGGACGCCGCCAGTGCAAAGGCCCTGGGGCAGGAGGGAGTGCGCCCTGTTCTAAGCACCTTCCCTGTGAACCATCGTGGGTAGGGCTACGTTTCCCTGTTCCCAAGCCTTGTGCTCAGGCCCAAGGGAGCGCGTGGGATCCCGTGGGATTCCGCCGAAGCCGCCCGCGCCCCTCCTTCCTCGCGAGGGGCGCGTTCCGAGGGCTCACCGTGCTCGTCGATGAAGACGTGCATGGCGTCCCCAGAGCTCTCCTCTTGCACGGACGTCTCGGGCCCACTGATGACTTGCAAGACGGAGCTGTCCTGCTGGGACGTGACCCTGTAGATGATCTGCCTCTGTCGGTTGCCCTGGAAACTTAACACACAGGCCGGGTTCAAACACGGGCAGAAGGGGGCGCCGCCTCATCCTTAGCAAAAGCGTGGAAGGGCGCAGCCAGGGAGCGAGGCCGCCTCTGGCCGGGCCCCAGTGCGAAGCGAGACAAAGCCAGTTCTCCTTACAGGGCCGTGACCTTGGCGGGCTCCGTGGTGCGCGCGGGGCCAGGGCTGGCGTGCTCTTGACTCTGCACGTCCGGTTTCCCATGCTTGGCGCTGCGTCCGCTTTCCAGCATTTCGCCCTTTCTCTCCTGGGAGCCGAGATCTGCAAAGCATTGCTTTACGTGTTCATGTAAGACTGAACGAGCCTTGACCGGCATGGCTCAGGGTATAGGGCGTCGGCCTGCGGACTGAAGGGTCCCGGGTTCGATTCCGGTCAAGGGCATGGACCATGTTTGCGGTCACATCCCCAGTAGGGCGTGTGCAGGAGGCAGCTGATGGATGTTTCTCTCTCATCGATGTTTCTAACTCTCTATCCCTCTTCCTTCCTCTCCGTAAAAAATCAATAAAATATATTTTAAAAATAAAAAAAAAGATTGAACGAGAAGTTCACGTGCAAGCACTTGGAAATGAGTCACCCAAACCGAAGCGAGGGGTGGAGAGAAAACCTGAACGGCTCCTGGGAACTCAGGGCGCGTTTGGATACGCTTTCGGTTGTCTACGGAAATACCTAAACGTATTTGGAAACAGCAGAGCGTCTGTGCTGGCGGCGTGACGTAGCCGGCACCAAGCATGTCTGCTTCCCGTGTGGATGCAGGGACACCCTCGCCATCGCCTCCCCGGCCGACCATCCCCCACCCGGGGTCGTCAGGCACAGTGGGCAGCGTCGGACGGAAACATCAACGAACATGGCCATCCTGGAGCGAGGCCCCGTCTCCCATGTTAATAACAGATCCGCCTTTTCTCCTCACTCGTTCTCCAAATCGGAGCTTTCGGCCTAACCTGGACTCCATCCCTCCACGAGGCAGGTGCTGGTCAGGTGCCGGCGCTCAGGGCTGGCACCTTCGGCGAGTAACTGCCCGGCAGTGGTCCCACCACTCGGTGCAAAAACAAATCACAGAGGCAGACCCCACGGAGAGACCCGGGGGTGACTCACCTCCAGGAGGCCCGCCGTCCTTGCCCACGTCCGCGGGGCCACGCCTCGGGCCGGGCGCCCCCACCTTGGCGGTGCTGATGGATTCCAACAGGGAGACAAACTCCAGGAAGTTGGACTCGTTGGGAGTCTGCCCTTCCTTCGCCTCCAGGTCGGATTTGGACGAGGGCATGGCGCGCTCCTTCTCGTGATGAACTTCTGCGGGGCTATGGCTCAAGAAGACCTCGGTCCCGCTGTCCACGCTGAGCACCCGGGCGTGTCGCTTCTCCTGGCCGCCCTTACACGACGAGGGGTCGAGGCTGGCCTGGCTGGCCCTTCCCCGCTCACCCTCGGGGGCCATGGCGGGTGGCAGCGGGGGCGCTGAGTCGCAGAGGTGTCCCGGGGGAGGGCTGCGGGCCTTGGTGGCCTTTCCCTGGTCCCCAGACTCACAGGCAGAGGGCTGGGCGGAGGGGGCCTCCACCATCCAGCTCTCGGGCGTCCCCTGGTCCCCATCGTCGGACAGCTCGAGGGTGATGACGGGGATCCTCTGCTCCACGTTTGGGGGACGGGCCCCGCCTGGGGTAGCCGGCGGGGCTCCGGACTGCGGACCGGTCCTCTCGGGGCCCACGACCTGCAGGTGGAGCGAGCTCTCCAGGTCCGTCTCGGAGCCCTGGGCGCTGCTCATGGTGATGACGATCTTAATGGGCTCGCGCAGGCTCAGCGGGTCCCCGGGCTGAGAGGTGTCAATCAAAGTCACCGCCACCTCCCCCTCGGAGACGTCCCCCGGCAGGTTCAAGGGCGGGTCCGCCTGCTGGGAAGCAGCCTCTCGCCGGTGCCCGGGGCTGGCGATGACGGTGGCGTGACACTGTGGCCAGCTGCGGCTCAGGCTCTCCAGCTGCTCCCTGGCCGAGCCCTGGGCATCACTCCCGGGCTCTGGTGCCAGGACAGAATTCTCGCTGCCCCACGGCTGGAAAGAAACGCCTGTCCTCGGGGAGCCCTTCTCCTCCAGGCCGCCCTCCGACCGGTGGCGGAGAGGGGGCTGCCCCCTGCCCCCTCCGCCCCGCCCTGTGTCGTCTGTGCCTGCCACGCCTGGCTTCGCGGGGACGGCTGGCAGGGTCACGGCTCCCGGCACGGAGGCTTTAGAAGGAGGGGAGCTGTCCGTTTGGACGCCAGGTGGGGTGGGTGCCACGGGTGCCACAGGCTGGTCTTCTGCCAGAATGACACCTGCCATCAACAACAACAGCAGCAACTTTATTCGCACCGGAAATGGATGGAGAACGGCCCAGGCCAAGGACTGATACTAACAAAGCTAAAAACAGCACCAGCGCCAAAGCGAATGGATGCTTATTGGAAAAATAATCGCCCTCGCTGGGAAAGCGTTCTTGAAATCCCTATACTGAAAAATAATAATAATAATTCAGACTTTTGTTTAGCTTCTGCTGCTTTGTGGCCCTGGGAGGCAGGTGGGGACGGCTGAAACTGCCTGTGTGGGCCTGGCCACCGCGGTGGTTGAGCCCATTTCAAGTCTGTGGGCTGATGACACGCTTTACTCTGTGCCTGCTACGATGCGCCACGTGAAATGGGGACGGAACCGGGGAAAGGACAGTGAAATGTGACCGACACAATGTCACACTTTGCATGCAGACGTGACATGCAGATTCTGATGAGAAATCGCTCAAATGAAGAGTAAGCGAAATGAAGTCAAAATGTAACTATGCAGTCTGAAGCATAGATCTCATTTCCAATGACTTCACGGGCATTCTCTCTGACGACACTGTTTTTCGCTTCTCGGAGGATTGTGCTGAGATAAAATATTAAACGGTGACCACAGATACCCTACCTTTGAGATCTTCCACTGTTTCCTGTGCCGGCAACTCCTAAATAAACGAGAGAAGGCAAATCAATACATGACTCAGCTCACAGCCCGCTGCCAGGCAGTCGGCAGCCACTGCCGGTCTCGGCGACCTGTGGGGAGGAGACGATCCCGTCTGCACGCTGCTGAAGCTTCCAATAAGATGGGAAGCAGAAAAAAAAAACAAAAACAAAATCATCTGCATGGAGACACCCACCTAAGACCACTGCCCTGTGATAAAAGGGAGTTCTCTAGTGAATAGCTAGTCATCCCTGGGCTATAAACCAGCAGGGAGGAGGTGCGTGCAGGAATGCAGCACAGGCCCTAGTGGGTTTGGCTCAGTGGATAGGGCGTCTGCCTTCGGACTGAAGGGTGCCTGGTTCGATTCCCGGTCAGGGCACAGGCCCGGGTTGCAGGCTCGATCCCCAGTGTGGGGTGTGCAGGAGGCAGCCGATCCATGATTCTCTTTCATCGTTGATGTTTCTATCTCTCACTCCCTCTCCCTACCTCTCTGAAATCAATAAAAATTAAAAATAATTTTAAAAATTTGAGTCTTCTTAAAAAAAAAAAAAAGAATGTATCATACGGAAAAGAAATAACGTCCTACTTTATACTATACTGATTAGAACCCAATAAAATTAATCTAGAAAAGCAGTGATTAATGCCAGGCCAGTGTGGCTCAGTGGTTGAGCATCGACCTATATGAACCAGGAGGTCAGGGCACATGTCTGGGTTGCAGGCTTGATGCCAAGTAAGGGGTGTGCAGGGGGCAGCCAATCAATGATTCTCTCTCATCATTGACGTCTCTCTCTCTCTTTCTTCCTCTCTCCCTCTCTCTCTCCCACTTCCTCTCTGAAATCAATAAAAATATATTTCTTAAGAAAGGGTGATTTATTGACCTGCTAAAAGACAGGGGTGGATTAAGGAGGAGAGGTGGCGTTGGCTCCAGTAGAAGGGAGAGGAGAGGGGAGTGAAGATCTGCAGTGGGTCCTTTCGGCCTGAGCGGCAGGCTGGGCAGATGGGTGTTTCCGACACACGACCGGGTGCCTCCCCTATGGTCGAAGCCCGGCCCCAGGTCACCTCCTCGCTCCAAGACATGCTATTCCACAGGCCCCAGGGCCGGGGTTCACAGCGAGATGCATGTAAGCGCCATCACGATGCACACGCCCAGTCCGGGCGGGCTCCGCACCCCGGCACCAAGGGGGGGACAGGGAAGCCCACACTAACCAGCAGCCCGGAGGAGCGGTGGGAGCTGGAGTTCTGCCCTTGGGAGCCGCAGCGCAAGGGGGGCGTGCAGCAGTTCCGGTCGGCTTCTCCCTTCTTGCCACTGCTAGTCAGCTGGTTACTGCTACCCCGACAGGAGAAACACAAGGGGAGTCAAATTAGCCATCAGAGCTACGACACCCTCCGTACTCGTCCCCAAGGACTCCATTTCGACATAATCGCTGTATGCAAGTTAAGTTTTTAAGACACAGTAATAAACATGACTTTGAAATAAGACATGTGTCCGGCTGGTGTGGTTCAGTGGGTGAGCGTCACCTGTGAATCAGGAGGTCAGGGTTCCATTCCAGGTCAGGGCACAGGTATGTGGGCTCGATCCCCAGAGGGGGACGTGCAGGAGGCAGCCGATCCATGATTCTCTCTCATCCTGGATGTTTCTAACTCTCCCTCCCTCTCCCTTCCTCTCTGAAATCAATAAAAAAAACACACACACACCGTTGTAACCAAAATGAAAACATGCAAACGATGAGCCGACGGGTGAGTCAGCCGCGCTACCTCGGGGCTTTGTGGCTCGGGGTGTGCTCGCTGTGGGTCTCTCTGTGTTTGCTGGGCTTGTCTTTCCTGCGGGAGGAGGACCTCTGCTGGATCGCTTCCCCTCTGTCGAACATGAGGTGGAGGCGGTAGCTGACCAGTTTGATGGCTGCGAAGAATACGGTCACTGAACTGCAGTAAAGGAACACAGTGACGGCGCTGGGAGGCAGAGCCTGGAGCAGAGAGAAGAGAGGAGAAAGTCGCTTGCTTATGGGACTAGCTTTTTTTTTTTTTTTTTTTAAATCTGAAAGCGTTTTTTGGACTATTTACGGAGCATAAATTGGACAAGATTTCAAATGACCGTCCTTATAACCTTTCCACCTGCAATACCAGAGGAGAGAAAGCAGCTACCTTTGCGTATTTTTTTTTTTAAGTTCCTCAGGTTCTGACACAGTCCATGCTGCATTGAAATCAATAAAAATATATTTAATATTTAAAAAAAAAAGACTGAACGACGTGTGTGCATGTACCACATTTTGCTTATCCATCCATCGGTCAATAGGCGTTTGGGTTGATTCCACAAGACCCTGCTTTCAATTATTTTGCGGGATATATAGTCTGATGTGAAATTGCTGAGTCCTCTGGTAATTCTGTTTAATTTTTTAAAAATATATTTTTATTGATTTCAGAGAGGAAGGAAGAGAGAGACAGAAATATCAATGATGAGAATCAGGCCCCCATTGGGGATGGAGCCCGCAACCTGAGTAAGTGCCCCGACCGGGAATCGAACCAACCGTGTCCTCCTGGTTCACAGGTCGATGCTCTCAACCACGGAGCCACGCCGGCCAGGCCTGTTTCATTTTTTGAGGAGCTGCCATCCTGTTTTCCATGTGACTGCGCCACTTTCTACCACTTCAGGCTTATTAATAACTTATGGGTATGACTCTCCACCCTCGAGCGGCCTGGAGAGATCAATACTGGCTCCCCGAGGACTGGCTATAAATAGCGCGGTGCCCCTGTGAGAAGGTGCCCCAGTGAGAAGAAGCTGCTTCCGCGGCGACCGGAAAGGAGAGTCCTACTTCAAATGGACAAATAAAAGAACCGGGGGAGGCCTGGGTCTGCACGGCCAGGGGAGTCCGATCAGGAAGCAACGCCTTTCAGCATCGCCGCTGCAGCTGCTTCCCGCGAACCCCACTGTTTCAGGCAGGTGAGGGAGGGCAGGGGCAGGGGGCTCAGACAGTCAAGTGGGTGACGGAGAAATTGCAAGCAACCATGAACCTCAGGGGAGAATAAAGGAGACCCCCGGAGACGGGCGGACAGAACGCGAGTTCAGAGAAGGGAAGTATGGATCACATGGCAGAAAAGGCCTTCCTCTCTCTCTCTCTTTTATTTAAATATATATATTGATTTCAGAGAGGGAAGGAGAGGGGGAGGGGGAGAGGGAGAGAGAGAGAGACATCAATGATGAGAGAGAATCACTGATCGGCTGCCTCCTGCACACCTCACACTGGGGATCGAGCCTACAACCCAGGCCTGTGCCCTTGACAGGAATCGAACCTGGGACCCTTCAGTCCGCAGGCTGTCGCTCTAGCCACTGAGCCACACCGGCAAGGGTGCAAAGGCCTTTCTTAGGAAGAAGATGAATACACATGTGAGGGCTGACCAGGATGAGAGGTGCCCTTTGAGGGCCAGCAACATGCCCAGCAGTAAGCAAAGGAGCCACGACCATGTGAGCCAGCCCGGTGGCCACACAAGGTGCCGGGGTCAAGTGGGGGCTGAAGTCCAGTCCCCATGTCCAAGCCAGGAAAGAGTACCTTTAGGAGAAGGCCACCTGTCCATCACTCACCATACTTCATGCCATGCAAAGGCATCTTGCTCCTTAGAAGTGGGAGTGTAAGGAGGGGTGGCCTAAACACACAAAACCTAGCCCGGCTGGTGTGGCTCAGTGGTTGAGCATCTACCTATGAACCAGGAGGTCACGGTTCGATTCCCGGTCAGGGCACATGCCTGGGTCACAGGCTCGATCCTCAGTGGAGGTCGTGCAAGAGGCAGCTGATCAGTGATTCTCTCTCATCATTGAAGGTTCTCTCTCT
>PVJC01034964.1:0-18494 GCA_004026665.1 Murina feae
GGATTGAACCTGGGACCCTTCGGTCCACAGGCCAAGGCTCTATCCACTGAGCCAAACCGGCTAGGGCAGGAAGGCCTACTCTTGAACAAATTTTGTGCACTGGGCCTCTAGTTAGCAATAAACAATATACAACTTTTAAAACTATGAAGGATGACATGCATACTCAGAGGCCTCTGTTTTACTTCACCTCAAATGGAAACAGCTCACCAAGATGCCGGCTGTGGTCTCAGAAAGCCTTGGAACCTGGAGTTTCAGGGCCTACACTCTGCACGGCTAAGGGGATGTTTCTTTGGTCATTTCTTTTCTTTTTTAAAAAATATATTTTATTGATTTTTTTACAGAGGGAAGGGAGAAGAATAGTTAGAAACATCAATGAGAGAGAAACATCGATCAGCTGCCTCCTGCACACCTCTTACTGGGGATGTGCCCGCAACCAAGGCACATGCCCTTGACTGGAATTGAACCTGGGACCCTTGAGTCCTCAGGCAGACGCTCTATCCACTGAGCCACATCGGCCAGGGCTCTTTGGTCATTTCTGTCCCTCCACTTTCTCAGCCCCTTTCTGGAATTACTGTCACTTGGATGTTGGATTTCTTGGATTGATTCTCTAACTTCTCTTCCATGTTCCACTTTTGTCCTCTTTCTACTTTCTGGAAGAGACCCTCCATCTTATTTTCTACTCCCTCTATGAAATCTTTTCCTTTCTCCTCCAAAAGCGCCTCTCGTTCGGAATGTTCCCATTCTATGGTCTCTTCTTGCCACAGATCCTGCATCTCTCGGAGCATGCTCATTACAGGTTTTCCTGCTCAAGCTGAGTTTGGTTCCTTTCATTGTGCGTCCTCCACTTCATCTGCTTGTTGTGTATTTTTGTCTTTCATGTTTGAGGCTTTCTTCAGACATCTAGTGACTCCTGGTTTTCTGTTCATACTGCAGGGTGAGGCAGTAAAAAGCAGATGCAGAGCTGTCTGCCCACATAGGCAGGGCCTGCCAATCTGTCGGCTCCAGCCACTGTGTTAGAGAGCCCCCCAAAATCTCTTGGGTGGTCCGTTTCCCCAGGGGGAAACCTTCCCATCTTTTGCTTGTGGCTGGAGACCCTCTATGGGCAGACCCTATGGCCTGGTGCCTTGCCTCCACCATTCTTCTGCAGGAGCAGAGGTAGGCAGTCACCTGGCTGTGTGAGATGGGGAGGAGACTGGGAAACTTACCACCCATCTTCCTGCTTTTAGACATAGTTCACATCCATCTTCAGAGGTCCCTGGAGCCTCCCAGTCCCAAGCCTTCAAAATCAGCCTCACCCCGAAGGTCTCCCCTCCGCAGGCTGGGTGTCTGCTCTCTCTAGTCTTCAGGTTGGTGTCCTTGTCCATCTGCTTCCCACTCATCTGCTGCCATTTCCTCTCCTATTCTACGTTCTTGAGACTTTATCCTACGGTATCACTTTAGTGGGGATTCAGAAGAAGTGAAGAAAAAAATGTACTTGACTTGCCACTTTTAAAGTTTAGCTTTTATCCTAGTTTAAATTATTTGAGCCTGGCTGGTGTGGTTCAGTGGTTGAATGCTGACCTATGAACCAGGAGGTCACGATTCAATTCCTGGTTCGGGCACATGCCTGGGTTGGGGGCTTGATCTCCAGTGTGGGGCGTGCAGGAAGCAGCCAATCCATGATTCACTCTCATCATTGATGATTCTTTCTTTCTTTCTTTCTTTTATCATTGATGTTTCTATCTCCCTTCCTCTCTGAAATCAATAAAAAATATATATACATATATATACACATATTTAATATATTTTATTGATTTTTTACGGAGAGGAAGGGAGAGGGAGAGAGAGTTAGAAACATCGATGGGAGAGAAACATCGATCAGCTGCCTCCTGCACACCCACTACTGGGGATGTGGCCACAACCAAGGTACATGCCCTTGACCGGAATCGAACCTGGGACCCTTCAGTCTGCAGGCCAATGCTCTATCCACTGAGCCACACCGATTAGGGCAATAAAAATATATTTTTTAAAAAACGATTTGTTAGCGTTAACTTCATAGCAGTAGGAGCGATGATATTACTCCTTTATTTATGATCTGTGTAGTCACTCAATAAATACTGATCGGACACTTGATATGTGCAGGACGCTAGTGGGCAGTGAGAACACAGCTCGAAGGCCTCTGCTCAGTGCTCATGTGCCCTAACTTCTGGTGGTTTCCAGCACCTTCCTCGTGGATGCCTTCCTTCTCTGCCTTCACCGACGCTCGAGGCTCCTGTCCCCCTCCTCCCCTTTCCTCCTGCCTCTCTGTGGCTGACTGGCTGGCTCTTCTTCCCACCCTACCCGCGGCAGCCAGCACTCCTTGAGTTTCTCTCCCCGCCCTGCCTTCCTCTCCCTGCCGGCTGCGGATTTGAAATCTGCACTCTGGCCTTAGGCTCACACCTAAGTTCTACTGCCCCATTGGTACCTGCCCACTTGCCCAAATGACACAACTTTCCCTCAGAAGGCAGCTTCCTCATTTGACTTCTCTATTTCTGTCAATGACTCTGTTCTTCTCTCAACTCTCAGAAACTCTCGGCAATCTGTGACTCAGCCCGTCCCTCCAAAGCCCAAGACCATTCCATTATAGACCTCCACCTACTGGTGACCTCAGCACAGAAGTTTCCACAGAACCATCTCCCCTTCTCCACACCCCTTTGTCACTCAGCTTAGTTACTCATTCTGACACTGACTCACAGAGGTTCCTACCAAAACCATCTACCAACGTTAGCGGGCACTGCCTGTGGGAAGCAGCGACCATAGTGAATACAGGGAATTTAAGACAGTCTGTCCTTAAGCCTCTCAGAACACAGTTGGGCGTGATGACAGATAGACACGTGGGGAGATATGATTACATTCCCCTGTAGGAGCCAAGGGGACAGCCGAGGGGTAAAATAAAATGCTAGAGGAGCAATGATGTTAGGATCAGGTGACCAGACGTTCCGCTTTTGGCGGGACAGTCCCGATTTTTAACAGTTTGTCCTGTGTCCTGCAGCATTTAAAAAAAATCCCGATTACTCTTTGTAATATTTTAAGTAATAATAATAAAGAAATAAAAAAAAGAAAAAAAAAGAACCCCCTCTCCGCCCCCACCTCCGGTCAATGGTGTACTGCTTTAAATCGGGTCACCTTATGTTAGGAGGCCTTGAGGGACGTAGGATTTTGATGGACAGAGAAGGTGGAAGGAAATATTAAAGGACTAGAGGCCCAGTGGATGAATTTGTGCACGGGTGGGGTCCAGCTGGCCCGCCGGGCCAGGTCGGCTGAGGGGGGGCGAGGGAGGTTGGTCAGTCCCACCCCTGCTGGTGGGGTGGCCAGCCAGAGGCGGGGCTGGATGGGAAGGGGCTGTAGGCAGTTGGTCAGCTGGACCCGCCCCAATAGGGCCGGTTGGCCCAGCCATAGTGGGCGTCATAATGAGCAGTTATTCTGGTCATTCTGTTCGTTCTGACTTTCCAGTCGCTGGCTTTTTATATATATATAGAAGATTGTGTATGTATGTATGTATGTGTGTGTGACTGAGTGTGGCATACAGACAATGGACAGACTAGAAGAACAGGTTACTGAATATGAATGGCCTGACTTATATGCAAACATATTTACTTTTCACTGAGAATACTTTAATGAAATGCCAAGTGCAGATGGGCAACATCCCAGAGTCGAATCAAACCTAAACACTCGTCCCCAAATGCACAGCAGAAGACAGTGAATAATAGAGAAGGTAAGAGAGTTTCTCACTTCCTATTAATGAGGAATTACTGTTCGAGCTCTTATGATCAGGCCGAAAACACCACATCGGGGTCTCACTGGCAGGAGACTTTGGTACTACATGTCACCGGATAGACAGGCTGGCTGTGGCAATGGCATCAGTCGCCGGTAACAAAATGGAAAAATATATCACCTGCTGCTTTGCATGGCCTCTCCCTAGGGAGGCCACAGGGGGTTCTGGATGAACCATGACCTGCAGGGGAGCCTCCTCAACTGCTCTGCATTATAGACTCTCTTAATGGCCACCTCAGAAGCTAAGCAGCCTGGCTTGACGCCATGTGCCCACGCTGACCTAGAGCCCAGACTCTATGATTAGATGCTGACACAGGGAGGGGGGCCTTGGGGTGGTTCACAAGCTGCCACCCGGGCTGACTCATTTTCATGGCTCACGGTGACAGGGCACGGGGTGACACGGCACGGCAGGCGGCTGCCTGAGGCAGATGAGGAGCATACAGGCCGGGGGAGAGGGCACTGCTAGGCAGACAGTCATTTGGGTGGTAACAGGAATGGCATCTCATACGGTCCCGGGGAAAATCAATGGGTCGAGGATGACAGTGTTTGGTATCAGTGACAGCTTCGCTTCCTAGAATTTTGTAGAGGGGGCAGATTTCCTTACAAACGCGGGAGATGCTTTCCTCTGCCCAGTCCCCTAACAGACTCCAAGATGGTGGCCCTTCCCTCTCTGGCTGGGATGGCCTCGGGGGTGAGTGACCTGCTTGAGCAGAGACAGTGCAGATGGGCAACAACCAAAAGTCGAATCAAACCTAAACACCACCCCTAAATGCATAGCAGAAGACAGTGAATAGAGAAGGCAAGCATTAACAAACAAACAAACAAACAAACAAACGCCCTAGCTAGTTTGGCGCAGTGGATAGAGCGTCGGCCTACATGTGTCGATTCCGGTCAAGGGCACCTACCTCAGTTGCAGGCTCCTCCCTGGCCCGGGCCCCAAGAGGCAACCAATCAATATGTTTCTCTCACATTGATATTTCTGTCTGTCTTTCCCTCTCTCTTCCACTCTCCCTAAAAATCAATGAAAAAATATCCTCAGGTGAGGATTAAAAAAGAGAGAGAGAGAGAGAGAGAGAGAGAGAGAGAGAGAGAGAGAGAGAGAGAGAGAAGGTAAGTAATTCATCCCTGTCTGGACTTCCTCGGTTTCGCACCGAAAAGTCCCCATTCCGGATCCTATCGGCCCTGGGAAAACTGGGCATCTGGCTAGTCTAGGTCCAGGGGACAGTAGTCCCGATTTAGCAACTCAACCTTTCCCCCCTGACAGTGTGGATCTGGGCTATTTCATCGGAAACACAAGCAATTTCAAGATGAAGTCACTTGAGAATGCGACCTCACCGATGCTAATCATCAATCCCTGGTCTCAGTGAAGATGATGCTTGAGACTTTCATGTTTCGAGAACTCTCTTACAACGGAAGTTCCCAGGTGAACGTGCTCTGAGGGTCTGGTGCCTGTAACCCATACACCAGGGACCACATATCAGCTCATCAGTGGTTAATGGCTTACCACACGCATCTACGGAAATATTTGCACAGTTCTTAAAACGGGCCAAGTCAGGTCAATGGTATTAAGACTCTTGGCAATGACGAGTTTATCCTCTAAAAAGGACAAAGCTATAGTGTTCAGCCAAGGTGGAAAGATCTAAATCTGATCTGGAATGTCTGCCTCTGTGAGCAAGAGGGAATTAGGAGGAATTTTAGCCCAAGATAATGAAAACCTTTTCAACTTTAACTTACTATAAATAAACTGTACTGGCTCCCAAAATTCTAAATGGGGGGGTGGGGGCTGGGGAGGTGTCTAGGGGTGGCCATCTGACCAGAAGAGGGTGTATGAAGATGTTTTTTAAAAAATTGATTTCAGAGAGGAAAAGAGGGAAAGAGAGATAGAAATATTGATCAGCTGCCTCCTGCACGCCCCACACTGGGGACTGAGCCTGCAACCCGGGCGTGGGCCCTGACTGGGAATTGAACTGTGACCTGGCTCATAGGTCGATGCTCAACCACTGAGCCACGCCGGGCAGCTGCATGTTGTTTTATTTAAGACTGAGGAAACGGCAAATGTCCATATCCAAGCACCTCGCCCTGGCTCTACCACAGGCACCGTCACTGCAACTGGACAGCCTTCCACAAAGGAGGCAAAGGAGGCAATGGCAGCAGGCATAGAAGCACATACACTGAGTCTGCGCTCTTCAGATCTGGGAACTGCTCCATACACCGCACTATCAGACCTCCGAATTAACAGTGCTTTCCGACAGAGTCCTTCTCTCTTTGTTTATTTTTAAAAAAATATTTTTATTGATTTCAGAGAGGAAGAAAGAGGAAGAGACAGAAACATCAATGGTGAGAGAGTCATTGATCGGCTGCCTCCTGCACAGCCCACACTGGGGATCGAACCCACAACCCAGGCATGTGCCCTTGACAGGAACCGAACCGTGAGTTCCTAGATCACAGGTCGGCGCTCACCCACTGAGCCACCCCAGCTGGGCATAGAGTACTCCTACAGACTACATAAGTTCCTTCATATGCTGGGGCAAAAATAGTGTGTCTTACACATCTGTGACAAATACAGTATTTTCCAGGTTTTTATTTGGGAAGACAAAAGAAAAACGAGTCTTTACTGTTAGAAAGTGAATATAGAAGCAGCAACAGAGAGGGAATTGGTATTGTCTGAGAGGAAAATCAGAAGTGTTTTTCTGTCTTATCAGAAACCACTGGGATGCATAGTTGTGCAGAAACCAACTTCAAAAAGTGCCTTTAGACATTTTCTGCAATGAAAGAGTGTCTTTAAATAAAGGATCCTTTTTTTGATACCTCCCAACAATGGAGTCTCGGAGAAGCGAGTCCTCAAATGTTCATTAATGGGAGACTCCTGGCAGCAAACTGACTGTAGGAACTCACTTTTAGGTGCAATACGGCTCCAGCAGCAAAGGCATCTGGGAAATGTTGGACTCTTGTTTAATCTCTTTGTAGCCTCGGGCGTGGCGGACTACCCAGAAAGCGCCACAGGAAGGAGGTTAACGAATGCACAGAGTGAATATATATATAGTGTTTTTGGTGGCACACGGTTCTACTCTGAACCCCCTATAAAAAGGGACCCTACCCTGGGAAGGGGGAGATGCCTCCCGCCAGCCACCACTGGCAGCAGCTGCTGTATCCCTGTATATAAGTTTCTCCTATTAAAGCTATCATGGCCCTGGCTGGTTTCGCTCAGTGGACGGAGCGTTGGCCTGTGGACTGAAGGGTCCCAGGTTCGATTCTGGTCAAGGGCATGTGCCCGGGGTTGTGGGCTAGATTCTCCAGTAGGGGGCGTGCAGGAGGCAGCCGATCAATGGTTCTCTCTCATCATGGATGTTTCTATCTCTCTGTCCCTCCCCCTTCTTCTCTGAAACCAATAAAATATATATATATATATATATATATATATATATATATATATATATATAAGCTCTCAGGATTTGAAGAAGGCTGTGTGTCACTTCGGAATCAATCCTGAATTTAGACTTTGAGGCTTTTCCCAGCACTAACCATAGGGACTAACCGAAGTCTGTGAGGAGAAAAACAGGGAAAACCATAGCAGATGAAGCCATCACGACCTACGGGAAGGTCCTGGGGTTCCTGCCATTCCCCTGTGAGGGAATGCTCCGCGAGGGCACCATGGCCAGGGGAGTCAGCCACTCTTTCTGGCTTGGCCTTGGAATGGGTGTGATCCTTGCCCCCAAGTTTCGGGCATCTGTCAAACGCACGGAGGACAATCACGTCCAGTTTTACCACAGGTGGCAGCTGACTGTGGAAGAAAGCGATTGCACTGTTGTCTCTGGGGGAAGGAAGGAGCCAAAACGCATGGCAGTGGCTTTGATCACACGTTTCCCTTCTTCGGACCCTGCATGGGGCTCCCAGGTATCCAATAAAAACTCCCCAGCTACCTGTTTCTAGGCTGTGGTTTAGCTCAGCCCACATCACTCGCCTCCCAGATGCCTGTATCTAAGCTGCACCAGGCCTAGCTTTCCACAGGGAATACTGAAGGTTTTTGTTTGTTGTTGTTTTTAATGTATTTTATTGATTTTTTTACAGAGAGGAAGGGAGAGGGATAGAGTTAGAAACATCGATGAGAGAGAAACATCGATCAGCTGCCTCCTGCACACTCCCTACTGGGGATGTGCCCGCAACCAAGGTACATGCCCTTGACCGGAATCGAACCCGGGACCCCTCAGTCTGCAGGCCGACGCTCAATCCACTGAGCCACACCAGTCAGGGCGAAGTTTTAATAGGTTTCTAGAGATGGGGTAACTGCCCCTTATTGCTTCCAGAGATGGGGTTCCTGTCTCCACTTTGCTTCTGATCAGGACCTGGAGAATAGAAACTTCAGCTGTGCCCATGGCAAGGGCGGAGGCTGAAACTGCTTCTATGTTGATACCTGGGGGTTGTCCTGACTTAAGACCAAAAACAACCAATCCATCTTTTTTTTCAGAGACCAGGTAGTGACTCCCAATAAACAAAACTCTCGGGTGCGCCAGCTGCAGTGACTGCATAGGCTGGGGACAGTGTGGCTTCTTTTCCTAGAGCACACCTGGGATTTGCCAAAATGGATATACTCTAACCTCTATCGGTCCGTGGTAAATAGGACACAGAACAGCATTATGCTTAGGATTTGGAACCCCTAGGGATCCTGTTCTGTCTCATCAAGAGTGTGGCTCTTGCCAGCGTGGCTCAGTGGTTGAGCATCGACCTATGAACCAGGAGGTCACGGTTCAACTCCCAGGCAGGGCACATGCCTGGGCTGCAGGCTTGATCCTCAGTAGGGGGCGTGCAGGAGGCAGCCGATCAGTGATTCTCTCTCATCATTGTTTTCTCTCTCTCTCTGAATAAAAAATATTGTTTTTAAAAAAGAGGAGCCGTAACTGGTTTGGCTCAGTGGATAGAGTGTCGGCCTGCGGACTCAAGGGTCCCAGGTTCGATTCCGGTCAAGGGCATGTGCCTTGGTTGCGGGCACATCCCCAGTGGGGGGTGTGCAGGAGGCAGCTGGTCGATGTTTCTCTCTCATGGATGTTTCTGACTCTCTATCCCTCTCCCTTCCTCTCTGTAAAATATCAATAAAAATATTTTTTTAAAAAGAGGAAAAAAAGAGTGTGGCTCTTGATGTGGGGTGCGTGTGCTCTACCGACAGAAAAGAGACAGACACAAATGCCCATAAGAGAGGGGGGACGGACTAACTGGACATGGAAGCTACATGCTGGGGAAACACGAGCAGAAAGAAGGAAAAGGGGGTTCCTGTTGTCTGAGGAGTAGGGGGAAATCGGGCAGTTTCTCAGAAGTCATGCTGTTGAAGCACACTGACAGGATAAGTGATATTCTGGCGCAGAGCGAAAGGAGGGGGTGGGGGTGGCCCGGGGGCTGGCACTTCTTGGGCAATGAGAGCAGCCCACGGCTGGGGGGGCTGGGCGGGTGGTGGGGTCACACTGTAGCGTGCCTCGGTGCTGGCCTGCTTGAGGAAGCCAACTTTGGGGCATCGTGACAAGTGAGATCAGAGGAGGTGACTCAGGAAACTCCTGTAGAAGCCCAAGGGAATGGTGGCTGCACGGGCGAGTACCTGTCCAAAGGCCCTGAGCTGTACACTTAAAGTCTGTGCATTTTACTATATGTCAGTGACAGCTCAAAAAAAAAAAAAAATAAATATGCATTCAATTTTTTATTCAGAAAAAAGAGACATGGAGATTCATATTGTCACCGACATGTTCTCCTAATTCTGAACTGAGCTTTTAGCCTGCGGTTTTTGCTGAAAGCAAACACGTCTTGAGAATAAGAAATGAATCACTAAGTAAATATTGATCTCTTGCTAAGTGAACAAGAAACACGTCGCCCCATCTAAGCCGAGTGTTCCTCCAAGACATTAAAAAGGTTCATTCCTAAGGACAGGTTACCTTAAGGCAGGTTTAAAAACTCACTGGAATGCTGACGGGTGGGGGGGGGGGATCCCTTTTCTCCTGTTTTCACTGTTCACCTTTCATCAACTTTTTAAAAACTTTTTATTCCACAACAGCAAGCGGAAATGTTCTGATTCCGCACATAACTCATAACCACGGGCCGCCGCAGTCAGGGTTACTGAGTAACACCATCAGCCTGCTGTAAATCAGCGCGCTGCACTTTCTTTCTTTCTCTTTTTTAATATATTTTATTGATTTTTTTACAGAGAGGAAGGGAGAGGGATAGAGAGTTAGAAACATCGATGAGAGAGAAACATCGATCCGCTGCCTCCTGCACACTCCCCACTGGGGATGCGCCCGCAACCAAGGTACATGCCCTTGACCGGAATCAAACCTGGGACCTTCCAGTCCACAGGCCGACGCTCTATCCACTGAGCCAAACCGGTTAGGGCTGCACTTTCTTTATATGTGTGTGTGTGTGTGTGTTTATTGATTTCAAAGAGGAAGGGAGAGGGAGAGAAAGAGAGAAACATCCATGATGAGAGAGAATCATGGATCAGCTGCCTCCTGCATGCCCCACACTGGAGATGGAGCCTACAACCCAGGCATGTGCCCTTGACCAGGAATCGAACCCGGGACCCTTCAGTCCACAGGCTGATGCTCTATCCACTGAGCCAAACCAGCAAGGGCAGCTGGCCGCACTTTCCAGGCCAGGCAATAGCTGGTGCAGGCTGCAGAGAGGTTTCCTCTAGAAAAAAAACTTCAAAGTCGCCGGAGAAACACGTTTGCCCCTAACAGACGCATTTCCTGCCCTCGGCTTCAAATAGATAGGAGTCTGTGACTCCGAGAAAGAGCATAGAGGACAGTGGTTTCCAACAGAGGAAGTAAAATAGGAAGAGGGTCACTCGGAAGATGCATTAAGGGTGGCCCCTGGCCGCCCTCCACCGCTTCCCTCACCTGCACCCCGAGAGCAGTCTCTGTCCCCCGCCCCCATGGGTAGGAAGGGAACCAAGTCCAGAGTCACAAACCTGGGTTCCCTTTTCCTCTCCGCTACTGTTGGCCTATCCTTAAGTATGAAAGGAAAAAGGAATCCGACCTCAAAATTGTTAAGAGGATTAAAAGACATGATGCCTCTGAGGCAAAGGGAAACCATTAAACTTAATGACTCTGAGTTTTGTTTTGTTTTTCAAGGAAAACAAGAAAAGAGGTAAGCCCTAGTTGGTGTGGCTCAGTGGACAGAGCATCAGCCTGCGGACTGAAGGGTCCTGGGTTCGATTCCGGGTCAGGGCACGTGCCAGGGTTTCGGGCTCGATCCCCAACGGGGGGCGTGCAGGAGGCGGCCAATCAATGTTTCTCTCTCATCATGGATGTTTCTATCTCTCTCTCCCTCTTTGAAGTCAATGAAAATATATTTTTTAAAAAGAGGCATAAGCACACACGCAAAACCCTGCCATAATCAGCTGTGTGAGCTCTTAGTATAGAATCAGACTTTATGTGATGTTTCTCGGGAGCCTGGCCAATAGCAGCTTTTCCATGGTTCCCTCTGACTCCCAGGACGCAGCGGTGTGTGGAAATTTACAGCCACCTCGATAGAAACTTACGGGGATCGAACACCTTGCTTTCCAAAAGCTCTACGCGTGAGCTGGCTGAGGAACTGGGTCTAGCCTCGGGGTCCCACTGAGTCTGAAAGCGGGCACAAATGTTAGCTGCCCGTCCACACTAGTGAATTCTCTACATTAAGATTTGGGGGGCGGAGGGGAGCTGGACAGTTTGAAAAGCATACAGACTCCGGGCACCGCCTTCCGGTGTGGAGCCACCGGGATGGTGTCCCCTCGCATGGCGACATCACGTTGCACGTGGCACTTACAAGGATCAGGCAACACAATCCAGGTTCAGGTCTCTTTCGACTTAATAGTAACTTCTGGGTCATGACATCACGGTTACGACCATGAGGAAATTGCACACGAACGTATGAAACACCCAAAGCCCAAACCGCTCTTCCCCCTTGGCAAACAGCACGTGCAAATGAACTGGACAGTCAGACCAGACAAGCAGGAGTCCAAGTTCTCAGACGTGTCGGTCACGCATTTGCCTGTTCTTAGAGAAGAGTCGTTCACGCAGTGTCACCAACCCCCATCGAGGGGGGAGGGATCACATCAGGACAGAGGAGACAGCTGCTGCTGGTAGCCAATGAGCACTAGACACTGCACTGAATGTGGTCACACGCTGAGGGGCACAGTGTGACTCCTCAGCCCCCTCCTCCCCCCCGCAGCTTCCGCCTGATGAGGCACACCCGGCAGAAAGGACTCAGCTTAAAGGGCCCGGAGTGAAGAGAAATGAGGAGAGAGAAAGGGGGCATCCAGACCCTGGGACAGACGGAATGCTTCATGCCTGAAGCTTGTTATTATTAAGACATCAACTGGGACGCATTTAACCACACGTCTCTTGGAAACAGTCTGTTTGCCCAGCGGCGTGGCTCCGTGGTTGAGCATCGATCTATGAACCAGGAGGTCATGGTTCGATTCCTGGTCAGGGCACATGCCTGGGATGCAGGTTGGATCCCCAGTGTGGGGCGTGCAGGAGGCAGCCGATCCATGGTTCTCATCATTGATGTTTCCCTCTCTCTCTCCCTGTCCCTTCCTCTCTGAGATCAATAAAAATATATTTTAAAAAGAAAGCAGTCTGTGTGACATAAAATGCCCACTTTACAAGTGTGGTTTCCTGTCTCAGAAGCAGGACTCACCCGATATATAGACCTGGCCTGTTACAGGGACCCCTGATTCATTTGGAATGAAGACTCCTATTTATTATTATTATTATTATTATTATTATTATTATTTTATATTTCTTTATCGATTTCAGAGAGGAAGGAAGAAGGAGAGAGAGAAACATCAATGATGAGAGAGAATCATGGATTGGCTGCCTCCTGCACACCCCCCACTGGGGATCGAGCCCACAACCCAGGCATGTGCCCCTGGCCGGAATCGAACCTGGGACCCTTCAGTCCACAGGCTGACGCTGTATCCACTGAGCCAGGCCGGCTAGGGCAAGACTTCCTAGTTAGGTGGTGGATCCTCTTAGCAAACATTAGCCCATCTATAATAATCTATAATATTAAAAGGATAATATGCTAATTAGACCAGACGTCCTTCCGGATGACCTTCCAGACGAAGCCAGGGCTGCGAGGGAAGCCTGGGTCCTGGGTGCCAGAAGGAAGCCAATGCCAGCAGCCGGGGGGAGGAAGGCCTAGTTTTTTAATAAAAGAGATGGAGAGTACCCAACTCATAAATCTACGCTTTTTAATTTATTAACTAGAGGCCTGATCCACGAAATTTGCGCAAGGGGCTTGACCTTCACAGCCCTGTCTTCGTCCGCAAGGTCGTCCAGACGGTCGGCCACCGTTGGGCTGTCTGGTCTAATTAGCATATTATGCTTTTACTATTATAGATTATTTGGGGTAAGGATAGTTTTTCAGTCCTAGCAACAGAACTGGCAACAGACCATTGGATAAAAGGCTAGAATGTTGTCCACGTTTCCTGTATCTACCTAAAAATAAATGACCGCCATTTTCTGCAAAGTCCTTGACATGAATGATGACTCCAGGCAACGAAGGTCGCATTCTGTCTCCTACCCTCCGGCATTCAAAACTCAGACTTCTATGGAGACCGTGGCTATTTTATCAGCCATGACACCATTTGACATGGTGGCCTTGAAGACACATGGAAGAGGTTCTTTGAACAGCTCAGGAGGTGGGCCTACAGCAGGCGAGAAGTCTACTCACTCTTTGGTCAGAAGAGGACAGGACTTGAGCAGGAAGCGCGAGAGCCCCGAGTCCTGGAAGTACAGGTCAGGCGGGGCGGTGGGGCTCTTGAGGTTCAGACAGCGGACGATCACGTACAGCACAGCGGCCACTGCGGCCAGCTTCACCCCGTCAAACACGGCCGGCAGCTCGGGGGTCTCCAGCATGGCATTCATCTTGACCTGGGGAGCAGAGGCACAGGCCTAGTTTCAGAGCTCAGTGAGGCGGGCGGGGCCCCCACACCCAGGCGACAAACCCAGCGGTGGCATGTCATATCCAGGTGTGTCCACGGGGCCCGCCCAGGTGGCCTGCCATCAGCCCCCCGAGGCCTCCCATGGGCTGGCAACACCCCAAATCACAAACAGTCCTGAGCACTGATAAGCTGGGTAGGATGTTGTTTTATTTAAATTTAATGAACCTTCAAAGATAAGCAAACTGGAAAATGCTGGAGAATAGGAGCCTTCGGGGAATGGGAGAAAGAAGGCGCCAGAGAGGACAGTGGCACCAGGAGGGGGACTCTGAGGTCTGTGCACAGGAGCCTCGGATCCCTCCCCTTAACCCACAGGTGGGGGCGCCAGGTGTGTGAAGGGCCCTGTTTACAGCGGGGACACAGACGTGAAATGGGACTGCGATGGCTGCTAGGTGTGGCTCTCCTGCCTGCTGGCTCGCCCACTCTATTTTTAGAGCAGAATGAGATAAAGCCACCTGGGCTTGACTGGCCATCTGCTCCTCAGGGCACCAGTGTAAAGTTCACACCCAGCCCAGGCGGCAGGGATCCCCGCTCCTGGAGAAGGAAGCTCAGCAAATTTCCCCCCTGCTGTTACGAGAGAGGCTAACAGCGGGCCACGTTCAATCACTAAGCCAAAATTAAAAACTGGAGTAAGAAAACTGGCCCTAGCCGGTCTGGCTCAGTGGATAGAGCGTCGGCCTGTGGACTGAAAGGTCCCAGGTTCAATTCCGGTCAAGGGCATGGACCTTGGTTGCGGGCGCATCCCCAGTTGGGGGTGTGCAGGAGGCAGCTGATCGATGTTTCTCTCTCACTGATGTTTCTCACTCTCTATCCCTCTCCCTTCCTCTCTGTAAAAAATCAATAAAATATATTAAAAAAAAGAAAACTGCGCATGTACATCTGGCTTTGCCCAGGTTCTCCTGATAGTTCATCTTCTGAGGTAGCTCTCCCTCATATCCACGACACACATGCGCGCACACCTCCACACACATAAACGAACATCAACAACAAGAGCAACAAAAACCCAGTCTTTTCCTTGCTGCTTAGCAAAAAACAGAACATCCGCCAGCACCTTAAAAATCAGGGAAACCACAAACTAACAAAAAAAGGAGAAGCCGGGAACTCTCCCAGCCAAGGTAGCCATGGCAACGGCTTCCCCTGGACCGGCTTCCAGGAGCCTCTGCTAAAAACAGCACAGGCGCTCTGGGGGCCACCCATGCAGAGAGGACAGAACAGGCCGGACAGAGCGATCTCCAAAGACAGGTTGGGGGCCTAATAGAAGGAACTCTCTCGAGACCCACGGCAAGGCCAGAGGGGGTACAGGAGCCCTGTTGTCAGTCCAGGGGACTGGCAAATGCAGGACCTACCCGCACTGCTCTCTGGCGGGGCTCCCGACGCAGCGAGGGTGGCACCCGAACTTCGCAGGTCCTTCACCCGCTGTCCACCATCAGGGCAAGAAAACAACTTGGAAAAACTTATCCAAACACCATTTCCCATCCAGGCTACACGGCTAAACACACGTTCAGTGCAGCCACCTTTCAACTTGGAAGAGCGGACGGTTTCCCTGAAACTCAGCCTCTGGAGACATGTCCACCCTTATGGACTAGCTGCTTATGAATTCCTAAAACAGGATTCTTTAAAATATATATATGTAAATATATAAATATAAATATATATATATATTGATTGATTGACTGATTGATTTCAGAGAGGAAGAGAGAAGGAGAGAGAGAAACATCAGTGATGAGAGAGAATCATTGGTCAGCTGCCTCCTGCACGCCCCACACTGGGGATTGAGGCCGTAACCTGGGCATGTGCCTCAACCAGGAATTGAACTGTGACCTCCCGGTTCATAGGTCAACGCTCAACCATTGAGCCATGCCAGCTGGGCCTAAAACAGAATTCTTAACTTGGGGTGTGTGGGTCCCTAAAGGATTCTAGGGCCCGGGAACCCTGTGGCAGTCTGTGTAACGCACAACTTTCTGGAGAGGGGGTCTGTAGGGTTCATCAGTTCTCCAAAGGGGTTAGGGCTAAGGGGACAGTTAGTACCAGCGTTCGACCTATGGCCTCCTTCATCTCATCAGAGCCCTGCCACCTGGGCCAGCCCAGCCAACTAGAAACAAACAGCCAAGATGATTCAGCTTGCTAACGTGGATCTTTAAGTCTAGAGAGGAAAGGGCTCAAAATAAGCTGCAGCAGGAACTCCAAAATTTCCCTGATCTGACGCTGGTGCTATAGACCTGAGACAGGGCTCTTTCCTGCCCCCTTTGTCGGGAGGAGAACAGAGAAAGCCAGCACTCGGTGTCAGCAGCTTCCCTGTTGGTCCAGGGCAGACTTATCAAATAAAAAAGGTAAAACAGCCCTGGCTGGTTTGGCCTCAGTGGATAGTGTCAGCCTGTGAACTGAAGGGTCCTGGGTTCGATTCTGGTCAAGGGCACATGCCCAGGTTGTGGGTTTGATCCCCAGCGAGGGGCATACAAGTGTTAGCTGATCAATGAGTCTCTGTCATTGATGTTTCTATCTCTCCCTTCCTCTCCCTTCCTCTCTGAAATCAATAAAAATATATTTTAAAAATAAATTAAAATAAAATAAGTCCTTTCCTCCCCGTTTCCACTCACTACTAACTAACATAAGGGAGGTGGCAGAAGTCAAACTGGACAAGCCCTAGCCAGTTTGGCTCAGTGGCTAGAGCGCTGGCCTGCAAACTGAAAGGTCACAGGTTTGATACTGGTCAAGGGCACATGCCTGGGTTGTGGGCTTGATCCCCAGCAGGGGGTGTGCAGGAGGCAGCTGATCCATGATTTTCTTTCATCATGGATGTTTCTATCTCTCTCTCCCTCTCCCTTCCTCTCTGAAATCAAGAAAAAAAAATTTTTTTTTTTTTTTTTTTTTTTTTTTTAAAAGAAGCAAACTGAACAAGAGTCTGGACAACACATACCTATGTATTTGCTCCTCTCCAGGTGGGAATATGAACTTGAAATGTTGTACAGCTGGGGCGGGCGGGGCGGATCTCTTATTCCGATTTACCTAAAAGCTGGAAAGATTGGGGACAAGAAGGAAGCGATTTAATTGAAATACAAGCACATTTCCGTTCCCCTGCACTGCAAGTCCTTAGGGAAAAAGACAATTTCTGTAATTGACTTGTGAGCCACACTCTTGGCCGTTTGAACAAACCTGCCGGGGGAAGCCTTTGGCAACCCACAAAGTGCCGGCTCTCTCTGGTTTCCAGGACAAGCTATCTGCTGCGCTCAGAACTCTGGCTAAAGCAAACCTGCCCTGCTTTTACCCTTTATCTTGTAACACAATCTTCAGAAACACTGGAAAGGCACTGTCTCTGTATTACCAATGACATAACTTAATGAGGCGTTAGGTCAACACAGCTGTCAGGGGTGTGGGTGAAGGTGGAAGAGGCCAGCGCAGGGATAAACGGTGATGGAAAAAATAAAATCCATTTAATAATTTATTTTTTTAAATATATTTTATTGATTTTTTTACAGAGAGGAAGAGAGAAGGATAGAGAGTTAAACACATCAATGAGAGAGAAACATCGATCAGCTGCCTCCTGCACACACCCCCACTGGGGATGTGCCGGCAACCAAGGTACATGCCCTTGACCGGAATCGAACCTGGGACCCTTGAGTCCGCAGGCCGACGCTCTATCCACTGAGCCACACCGGTCAGGGCAATTTAATTTAATTTTAAAAAGACCGCAGTCAGTTGACTCTTTCTCTTGCAAACATACAGCAATGACGGAAAAAATCTGAGCTAAGAAAAGCAAGGGCAAGACAAGAAGTAATGGGTAGGGAGTGCGCACAGCCTGAGAGTCTGGGTCCAGACTGAGGCCAGGAGACTGGCTGTGGAGAGGAACCAGGAGCTAAAAGGGCTCCCGTGAGACGGACAGCCAGAGCCAGGCCCACTGTGCTGGAGATCCACGCCTTTCATTCAAAAAAAATAAAACAAATTTTGCCCTAACCAGGTTGGCTCAGTGGGTAGAGCGTCGGCCTGAGGACTGAAAGGTCCCAGGTTCGATTCTGATCAAGGGCATGTACCTTGGTTGCGGGCACATCCCCAGGAGGGAGTGTGCAGGAGGCAGCTGATTGATGTTTCTCTCTCATCGATGTTTCTGACTCTCTATCCCTCTCCCTTCCTCTCTGTAAAAAATCAATAAAATATATTTAAAAAAATAAATAAATACCGTATTAAACCCAGGAAAATCTTCTCCAAAGTCGTCTTATACGCCCAGTCATCTTATACGCCGGAAAATACGGTAGTACCTTTCTCATATGGTACTTCTCAATATTAAAAAAATAATAATAAATTATTAATAACTTCAGAAAGGGAGAGGGAAAGAGAGATCGAAATATCAATGATGAGAGAGAATCATGGATCGGCTGCCTCCTGCACGCCCCACACTGGGAATCGAGCCCACAACCTGGGCATGTGCCCTTGACCGGAATCAAACCCAGGACCCTTCAGTCTGTAGGCCGATGCTGTAGCCACTGAGCCAAACCGGTCAGGGCTCCATGCCTTTCAAAGCAGCAGAGAACAGTGTTTTCATAGCCCTGTGTGCCAAGCTCTGTTCTTTGTATTTTACACACATTAACACACCGACTCCTTACCACACCCTGTGAGGCATAGAAAACTTGAGTAAGTTGCCCAAGGCCACACAGCTAGTAGACAGAGAAGCCCAGATTTCTATCTGGCTCCAGAGATCCTTGTCTTAACCACCACACTGTGCCACTTAAAAGCAAGGAGG
>PVJC01034965.1:0-18504 GCA_004026665.1 Murina feae
CTTCTCCTTCTCCTTCTCCTTCTCCTTCTCCTTCTCCTTCTCCTTCTCCTTCTCCTTCTCCTTCTCCTTCTCCTTCTCCTTCTCCTTCTCCTTCTCCTCCTCCTCCTCCTCCTCCTCCTCCTCCTCCTCCTCCTCCTCCTCCTCCTCCTCCTCCTCCTCCTCCTCCTTCTCCTTCTCCTTCTCCTTCTCCTTCTTTTCTTTAAGGCAAATCTTCCAAAGCATGGCAATTTTCCTCCAGGAAAATGGTGGTCATGTAGCAGGACAGTTGTGACTGACGCAGTCTTTTATGCCAAGTATATTTATGTAAAAGTGCTTCAGAGGCGCTTGTTCCCATCTTAATGCCCTCATCAGTGATTTCCTTTGAACCTCCGAATTTCCTTTTACCTGGCACCACACAACAGTAAAATAAAACCACTCAAAGCACAAGACAGGAACACTCTTTCACACCACTCCTCTCATTCAACATCTACTTTCCTCTGCTGTTTGAAGGGACATTTTGAAGAGAAAGTGGGAACCACAGTAGTAATTTGAACTAGCTTAAGCATTTTTGATGTTTGATGAAGCCATCTGTAATGAGGATTGCAAATCACCAGTAAAATCAGTGTTTGCTTATGTTAAAATTTTTGTCTTAGGCATTGAATTTATGTAGTTCTTGAAATAATTTTTTTTTTTTATATTTTTCTTTAGCTCAGTAAGTGCCTGTTATTTATTGGTGGTAATAAGTTAAATTTTGGCTTTGCATTGTCTTATGTTTTCTGAAAATGTTGACCCTAAGCTAAGAATTAGTTTGCTTGTTTATTTAGAATTAAGAATACTTTTTGGCATGATTAGTCACATACATAATCATATATCCAGTATGTAAGCATTTTCAAAGTCAAAGGAATATATATATATCTGTGCATCTACATCAACTCTAAAGAATTTGACCTCATTGGTAATAGTTAGGGCCAGTTTATATTAAGAGGGGATGGAGGAGAGAGAGAAAGAGAGAGAGAGAGAGAGAGAGAGAGAGAGAGAGAGAGAGAGAGAGGAGAGAGAGCAGGAATTGAATCAGAAAGTCAGATATGTAACCTTTCACTTATTTGGTTATGTCATCTTGATTTAGTCACCTAACTTTTATGAATATAAGCTTCATTGTCTCAAAATATAAATAATGGACCTCAGTTTTCATTTTAAGACTGTGAAAAGTTAAGTAAATAAAATGTTTCTCCACTAGATCAAAACTAAGCATCAGTGTACCAGCAGGCAGACTATAGTGGTGTCTCCTCTGTTATCTAACCCAGTAAGGACTATGGATCCAGGTAGGCTCTGAGAAATATATTAATCACCCTCCACCATTAGAGTAGCAACATGGCAGAGGTACGAGATCAGGGTAAAGCAGAGACAAAGTTGCTGAAAGAAACCATGTTACAGGGAAGGACCACATGGCACCAAGAGAAGGCACAATGTAGTCATGGCATGTGAGATACAGCAGGAGGAAGGGAGAAACTGTCCATTAGAGACAAGGCAATAAACCAAGCATATTCCCCAATGGGCATTAAAAATTAAAAGAGGACCAAGTGCCACAGCATCACTGTCTTCAGGAGAGCAGTTTCGGCTCCTCTGTGGTTGTGAGGAACACCTGGGGAGGAGAATGGCAGCTCAGAGTTTCCCAGGGCAACAGGAGAGCAGCACAGACTGGAGGAAGGGGGAGGTTTAAGATGCAGGGGAAATATTTTGTGTCCATTGTTCCCTTTTGGGGACTTTTAGTGAAAAGGGAAGACTCAATGTTCCACCTTTCTATGTAAGTGAAATAACCCAGTTCTCCCTACCTATATCTTTCTTCCCTGTATGTCTCCTGTTCCATAACAGAGAACACTTCCCTTCTGACACTCGGGTCACCAAAGTGTGGGGACTTGTCTGCACACCAAGCGATTCTCCATGACACCAACTAGGTGTCCTACAAGTCAACTAGATTCTGCCACCATCTAACCAGAGATAGTTCAGATCTCACAGGCTTAAGTCCACAAGACCACTCCCTTCCCACTGTAAATGCTTTCCACAAGAAGTAGGTTCCCAAGTTACCCACTACTTCTGTCTGCCTTGACTATAAATCGAAGGTCCCAGGACCTCCTTTCCCTTTGAATATGATTGATCTGTGTGAGCACAGTGACCGGGTTTTGGACTGTGGAATATGCAGAGAAATAATGGCCTGCACAATCTTCATGTTCTCTTTCTTTCTCTTTTCCTTGTAAGTAGAAGGAAAGGACTTCAAGATGGCAGAGCCAAGGAAGAAAAGCCACTGGGTGTGAGATCCTGACTGCATTTGCCTGTGACATGAGCTAGGAAGCCACTGATCTGGGGTTGTTTGTTCCAGCAGCTGCTGTTACTAATATTGTCCAATGTAACAGGTATGTTCTTATGTTCAGTTTCTCCTGAATATCTAATCTAATAAAACAGTAATATTGAAATTGACTGTTTCACCGGGAAACCTAAGCCATGCCCACCAGCTAATCAGAGCAGCTGTATGCAAATTAACCCAGCCAAGATGGAGGCCGGCAGTCATGGAACTAGAGTAAACAGGAGGCTTCCATTGTACCAGGAGTAAACTGTCTGCCTAGGCTGGCTGGGCCTCTCTCTGCTCACGGCAACATAGTTGCAATTATAGAAGTCATGGAGCTGATGCAAAAAGGAGGCTTTGTTACCTGCCTAGGCCTTGGCTTAAAGCAACAGTTTTAATTATAGAAGATAAATAAACCTCAGAAACCTGCTTCCAGCCAGCCTTCCTGGGACGTTGGGTCAATGGGAGCTGTGGGCAGCCTGAAAACACCCCTCAGCTCCTCACCCAGGCTGCCCAGGCACCCCAGTAGGGACCCAAAACCTGAAGGGACTGTGGGCAGCCTGAAAACGGCCCTCAACCTCTCATCCAAGCTGCCCAGACACCCCAGTAGGGACCCAAAACCTGAAGGGACTGTGGGCAGCCTGAAAACGGCCCTTAACCCCTCACCCAGGCTGGCCACACCCCAATGGGGTGAGGGTCCATACTGGGGGGTTTGGCCAGCCTGCAAACAGCGATCATCCCTTCACCCAGAATGACCAAGCATGCCAGCTAGTGGGCATCCCCAGAGGGGTCCCAGACTGCAAGAGGGCACAGGCTGGGCTGAGGGACACCCCGAGTGCACAAATTTTTGTCCACCGATCCCCTATTTATGATATATTATAAAATGTTATAATATTTCTCCTGATAACTGATTATTGCTTATTGTTCAGGGATTATTATTAGCAAAATGACATGAAGAACTATCTTGGAATAAAATGATGGAATAAAAATTGAATACAACTTTTTAATGACATAACTAATAGCTTCATAAGGACTCCTCAGGAGGTCACAACTTGACAAGTAGGCAGGCAAATCTCTTCAATAACTTGTTAATGATCAAGATTAGGCAGATGTTTTTTAAATTAGAGAAGGAACTAAAAATCTCTCGTAGCAAACACTGGACACAATATACCAGACTGTCAGGTAATTGCAAATAGATTTAATAACACAGTCCTAACATAATCAAGAAGTAGCTATGATTTAAAGGCTGTTAATCAAATAAAGTATCAGTCTATCATCAGAGGTAGTTTAATCATGATAGATGCAGAATTATCCCATGGCAACTAATTTCATCAGGAACAGTGAAATTCTGATTAAAAAAAAAAGTGAAATCTGCCTATGGCAGCTAGGTGAAGGTCCTATCTGTAAGTCATACCTGGGCTTTTCAGGTTGCCTGCTTGCTTATTCGCTTTTTCTCCTTTAACTTTGTTAACAAGGTGAGTGTTCTTTACCCTTTTTTTGCCACCTGGAGATTTCCTAATTTTCCTCCAAGTCTGGAAGTAACTACAATTTTCTGCATGAAGCACTCCCAATTTCTCTTTTTCTTTAGGCGAGGCTGTCTGCTCTCCCCTTTGTGCTGCTACAACAAATTTTACATGCTTCTTAGCACTTAATACTAATCTATATGATGTACCACTGCCTTGCAGCCAAAGATGTCTCCATTTATCCCTGGAACCTGGAACAGAGAAAGAAGTAAATGTATCTGTCCCAGTTATTTGCTGCCCCCAAAAGAGTTTGTATCTTTTGTAGTCCATGCTGACACTGGGTAATATTCAAACAAAATAGAGAAAGAAAAAACAATGATATGTATTGGTATATGTTGGTATCTACAACATTCATATTCTCCCCACCTAGAAAGTCCAAAAACTAAACTTTTTGTTACATATACATAACACTATAAGCTAGCAAATGTTCGTAGCTACCATTTAGAATGAAAAGTAGGATAGAATATGGCAGCATGTGAGAAACCCCATTACGCCACCACTCCAATAAATACACACACCATTGAACTCATAACCATTACATTGACCCGTGTTATATTTTCCCTATTAATTTATTTTTCTACTTGTGTGTGTGTGCTTACTAATAATGGGAAGTGTGTTAATTCCAATTCATAGAATAATTTTTTAAATATATATTTTATTGATTTCGTACAGAGAGGAAGGGAAAGGGATAGAGAGTTAGAAACATCAATCAGTTGCCTCCTGCACACCCCCCACTGGGGATGTGCCTGCAACCAAGGTACATGCCCTTGACCGGAATTGAACCTGGGACCCTTCAGTTCCCAGGCCGATGCTCCATACAGTGACCCAAACTGGCCAGGGCCATAGAATAATTTTGAAGAAAAAATGACTTTGATGGTGCACTTAAAAGTAGGTTCTGCATACAAGCCTTGAGCAAGTATTATTTGTGGTTTTCTTGTTTTTTATATTATTATTATTAGTGGTAGTAGTAATATTTAACATGTCTTCCTATGCACTCTGTAGTTTTTTTAGGGAACATATATATAGGTGTGCAATATCTGGACTATAGGATTTTCAAATATATTCCAACTATACCAACTAATATAAAACTATTTACCTAAAGTGCTTGAAGCAGTTTCTATTCTCACCAGCAATAAACAAGAGTATGTATTGTTTCATTTCCTCGTAATACTTGGTATCACCAGACTTTTTCATATTTGCTAAGCCGAAGGGTATTCACTGTGTGTTTAATTTGGACTTTATTGGTGAGTTGTTTAAGCATCTTTCTTTCATTCTTCATGAGTTGTTTGAGTTTATGCTTTTGTCAAGAACCTCCTTAAATTCTAAAAAACTTTTGTTGTTTGTCTTAATATTCTTGAACATGAAAGTTTTTTATATATTTTGTATGTAAGTAATGTGTCAATTTGTGGTTCACAAATAACTTTGTCTAGTGTTGTCATATTCTTTATGGTAACATTTAATGAATATTAAAATTTTAAATTCTGTGAAGTTGAGTGTATCATGCTTTCTTTGTACTTTCTGTTTTGTGTAAAAAGCATGTCACTAACCTATTCTCTGATATTGTCTTTGAAAGTTTTATTTTATTTTTAAAGCTCCATCACTGATTGAATTTTGTGTGCGATGTGTGGTGGTAATTCAGTTTCATAACCTCTACTTCATAGGGCTATTCTGGGGATTAAAAGAGTTAATATATTAAACCCTTAGAGGAATGTGTGCAATATAAATACTCAATATTTCTTAAATATTATAATACTATTGATTTCTATTTTGCTTTCCTAGGCCCTTCTGTCTTCTGAATTGCTAGAATATTGGACTTTTACCTCTTTTCTCACTCCTTTCAGTTTATACCAGGTGTTTAAGGCTGCCCACCACAAATGTGCAGCTTGCCTAGGCGCCAAGTTCTACCCTGGGTCAGGAGCCAGAAAACACATGAGAATAAACCTGGCGGCTGGCCCTGGCCTTAGAGAGCAGCACAGCCAAGGACAGGAGCCAAGGCCTGGGCAAGAGTGGTGTTCCCTCAGGGGTAACAGCCAGTGCTCCAACCAACAATAGCGGGTGACGGAAAACTGGCAACCTCTTAACACATTTGAGAGGACACCTATTTGGTGCCCAGGAAAGACCAAATTACTTTAAACAGACATTCTAAATCTTTAAACAGTAAAAAAAAAAAAAGAAAAAGAAAGTGCGTTAGGTTTTCTCTCAGTCTCACCTCACTCTGCACTGCTCTTCATGATGATTAAAAAAAAAATCTCTATACGTATGTTAATTACATCAAGTATATTCTTTAGAAATATATCCTATTTTACACAATAGTTATGCATTTTATGCATAAATTGGTAAACTAATATTAGGTTAAAAACAAAATTATGAGGAAGGCACAAAGATTTCCCATATACGCCTGCCCCAGACAGGCACAGCTTCCACCATTATCAACATCCCACACCACAGGGTGACGGTTATTGCCATTGATGCATGTACATTGACAAGCCATTATGACCCAAAGCCCGTATTTCACATTAGTGTTGGTGTTGTAGAATCTATGAGTTGGGACAAGTGTATAATGACATGCATCCATCATCATGGCATCATACAGAGTAGTTTCACTACCCTAAAAATCCTCAGTGCCTTGCCTATTCTGCAGTCTTTCCCCTCCTAATTCCTGGCAACCACTGATCTTTTTACTGTCTCCACAGTTTTGCCTTTTCTAGAATGTCATATAGTAGCAGTCATATAATATGTAGCCCTTTCATATTTTCTTTCACCCATTAATATGTATTTTATAGCTTGATAGCTTATTCCTTTTCAGCACTGAATAATATTCTATTGTCCGGATACACTACAATTTATTCATCCATTTACCTACTGAAGCACATTTTGATTGCTTTCAAGCTATGGCAATTATGAATAAAGCTGCTAAAAACATCCATGTGCAGCTTTTGGTGCAGACATACATTTTCAATTCCTTTGGGTAAATACAATTGTCCTATTATATAGTAACATCATGCTTACTTTTGTAAAAAAACCAAACTGCCAGAGTGGCTTTACCATTTTGCACTCCCATAGCAATGAATGAGCGTTCCTGTTGCTCTACATACTTGTCACCTTTTGGTGTTGTCAGTGTTTTAGATTTTGGCCATTCTAATAGTGATGTTGTTTTAATTTGCATTTCTCTGATGACATATGTTTTGGAACGTTTTTTCATGTATTTATGTGGCTTCTGGATATCTTTGGTGAGCTGTCTATTAAGGTCTTTGCCCAATTTGACTTTATTCTTTTCTTAATTATTTTTATTGTTGAAAGTATTACATCTGTTCTTTTTATTTTATTTTTAAGTATATTTTTATTGATTTCAGAGAGGAAGGGAGAGAGAGATAGAGATAGGAACACCAATGATGAGAGAGAATAATTAATTGGCTGACTTATGAATGCTCTCCACTGTGCTCTGCCTAAGATTCTAAGCATGACCTCCTGTTTCACAGGTCGGTGCTCAACCACTGAGTCATGCTGGCTAGGCTCCCTCCAATTTTAAGTAAAGTTGTTTATTTTCTTATTGTTGCATTTAATAGTTCTTTCTATATTTTGGATAACAATACTTTATCTGATGTTTGTGTGTTTTTCAAATATTTTCTACCAGGCTGTGGCTTATCTTCACATTCTCTTGACATGGTCTGTTGGAGAGTTTTTAATTCTAATGATGTCTAGCTTATCAATCATTTCTTCATGGATTGAATCTTAAAATGTACTTTTCACCCTAGTTGTTTTGGCTCAGTGGATAGAGCATCAGCCTGCCAACTGAAGGGTCCCAGGTTTGATTGGGGTCAAGGATACATGCCCTGTTTGTGGGCTCAATCCCCAGTAGGGGGTGAGCAGGAGGCAGCCAATCAATGATTCTCTCTCATCATTGATGTTTCTATCTCTCTCCCTCTCCCTTCCTCTCTAAAATCAATAAAAATGTATTTTTAAATGTATTTTTTAATGTCTTAGAATTAAATGCAAACAGAGGAGAAAGTCAAAAGAGAAAATTAACTTTATGAGATAATATTTTTTCAATGCCACAATTACACATAATTTAACTATAAAAATTTTGATGTTTATGGGATTTTATTATAGGAGAGTACACCATTTAGTGGGTTACATAAATTGTCACACTTAGATGCACTGCTATAGCATATTTTCATCCCAATATTGCAAAGCTAAGAAATAAGCAATTTTGCCCAGGCAGTAAGTGGTGAGGGAATTTTTGCAGCTAATGGAAATGTACATTTTAATAAAAAAATTTTTGTTAGAATTTTTAATAGTTCTTCTAATGCATCTTATTTAATGG
Organism: Murina feae; assembly: GCA_004026665.1. Lineage (NCBI taxonomy): Eukaryota > Metazoa > Chordata > Mammalia > Chiroptera > Vespertilionidae > Murina > Murina feae. The sequence goes on from PVJC01034965.1 coordinate 8,168, forward strand.
GCAGTTTAGGTCAATAAAATCTGACCAGCTAATTAAAAATTAAACTCTACTTGAAAGGACAAATTTATTTCATCAACAACCTGTATATCAAGACATAACTGTTGTGTTTGGTCTCCTAGGAGCTCTTTGGAGTTAACTTGTACTTGGAATTGTATAAATTCTTCAATGTTAGGAGATTTGACCTTTTTCTCATTTGATCTTTGGATTTGCTGCCAAGACTGGATGCCTAAAATGACAAACTACTACAAGAAAAGTGTCTTGTAACTTTCTGGCAGTTGCCCAGAATATATTATAGGAAGTGAGACTGAAAAGTACATTCTATGAGGAACCACTGAAGCAATAATTTTTAAGATGTTACTCTAGTGACCTGAAAGACATGATGCAGGTTCAAAAAATAATAAAATAAAATATAATAAAAAAATAAAAATATTCATGTATCCAGGGAGTAACTTACCAATTGATGCATAAGTTTTGGAACACAGCAGAAAAAAAAACCAAAAAAAATAAAAATAAAAAACAGAACTCTAAGAGAACTAGAGGTTATTTAATGCAAGTATTTTCATTTTAGTCTCATTATAAAAGTTCAAAAATGCATGTTGTTAACACATTTGTTGTTATGTGTTATAGACATGCATAAAATTATAATGATAATTATACTATTTTACATTAGCTTACATGACAGAAATCCATTGATTTTCTATAACTTCTGAATTAATGGTAATGCCTTCTTTATATTTTAAGCAGTTTAGTATTTACATATTTCTTTCAGTTTCATTTATCACAAAGAGTTTTGTATAAATTTGATTATATTATAAAAGTTCTTTGTACTTAATAGGAAATGAATAATTGTGGACACTTCATGATTTTTGCCTTGAATTTTGTTGGCATTTGTAAAATTCGTCTATGTTACCTCTGCTATTTAGTGTCACTCTGTATAAAGCATGTCTTTTGGAAGTTGTATAATCCATGATTTTTTTCTTTGAGTCCATTATAGTCAGAGTTTCTTATTTGTTTGTTGTTTGAATAGAAGGTTTTATATTATTTGTAAGTGTTATAAAAATATTTGGCTCAGTTCTGTCACTTGCAATTTTTTTGTTTCCTTTTATTTTCCTTTGATATACACACTTTCTTTACATTACTGGTTTTTTGTTTACTGTTTTCTTCACTGTCTTGAAGGTGTATATTTTGTTTCAAATTCTACTTGTGGTTATCTTTTACTTTTCAAAATGTTTTTTAAATTTAATAATTATCAATATAAGAATGAAACTGTAACTCCAAGTAATTTGTAATAAGTAGTATAATAAATATTTAACTTGTGAAAAATTATTTAACAGCAAATTTCCTTTAATTTCTCCATCTTGTTGTTATAATTTGGAACTTGAAATCTTGATTACTGTTTTGCAGTATTATATGAATAATATTTTTTCCATAAAATTTTGACATTTTACTTAGCTTAGAAATCATGTTTTTCTGAAGTTATTTTTAATTACACCCATTTTAACTGATTTCAAAGCCTGTAATATGTCCATTTGATGGGGATACACCTTTAAGTGCTTTTTAAAAGATGAACACATTGATGGTGTATTTTCTGACCCCTTCTATATCTAAATCCTTAAAATCATAAACTTCTGTAATTCACCTTCACATAATAATAATTTATTGGCTGTTTAAAATGTTTCTTAGGTCAGATATTTTTTGCCTATCCAAACATTTAGTTTATATTAACCAATTCAATTTTTATTTGCTAGTTTCCTACACAATATCTGTGGACATATCCCCTCCCCCCCAATTTTATTAAGAAATAAGTTTATAATAAAAATTACTTGTTTTTCTCCTATATAATTCTGGGTTTCTGCAGGAAACAAGAACACTCACAAAAGAAATAATAGAAGAATTGAGGAACTATTTGCAATCACGTAGGCTGGGTTAAGGGAAATCCATAGAAGAAGCCCATAGGGGCACGGAAGGCAGAGCGGCTGCTCTCTATCCCCATGGAAGTGTACGGAAGAGCCACCTTGAGTGGTGGCCTCTGTGGGCAGAATTTACCACTGCCAGATAGTGGCCCACCTGGAAGGTCAGAGGGATAAGCACCCAAAATCTCAGTGGCCTGCTGGTTCTTATCCCATCTAACAGACGCCAAGAGTCAAGGGAAGGTGCTGATATGGTCATCATGGTCATCAGTAATCAGTGCTCATGTGACCTGTTCTAATGACCCAGGGGGAAATCTGAATAAAAGTTTGTGTAATTATTTTCTTTCTCGATAACTTGTCCCAGTGCTCCTTGTTCAACCGCCCTTCCCTCTTGCCCGTCCCCCAATCCCCACTCCCCGGAATCAGATGGGAACCAAGGACCCTGGCAGGGACTCTGGCCAACTGCACCAGTCCCAGGTTGACTACATTAGAATTTTTTTTAATATAAAAAAAAACAAAGTCGAATTTTATTTTTAATATCTCTTGCTCTTTCTCATCTCCAGTGTATGATTATATCATCTCATCCTATGCTTTTTCTCTAAAATAGCTCATCCCAATTCCATGGCTATCTGAATTTTTATGTTAATCTTAGACAATGATAGTAGGTTATTAACTGACTTTTTCTTTACACTCTCCAACCTCTAAACTATTTGGGCTATGGATTACATTAATCTTCCTAAAACACCGTTTCCACTATAGTAGTCCCCTCACAAAAGCCCTGTAATTATACCTGTCCTATATAATTAATTATATTACACTCCAAGGACATATTTGGTTCTGATCCACCTTATCTCTTAATAGGGGCCCGGTGCAAAAAATTTGTGCACTCGGGGTGAAGGGAATCCCTCAGCCGGCCTGTGCCCTCTCACAGTCTGGGACCCCTCAGTGGATGTTCTATGATGGCCCCAGTCTGCCAGGCGCCTTGTGTGTGTGTGTGTGTGTGTGTGTGTGTGACCACTGGGGACCTGCCCCCAGCTGCATCTGAGGCTCGGAGCAGTCCTCCTGTGTGTGTCTACCTGCCGGGGGCCTGCCCCCAGGCACACCGTCAAGGCTTGGAGCAGGCACCCCCTCTATGTTGATCTCTCAGACTCTTGCCCTCTCCTGCATGTTATTCTCTTTTTTGAGCTGTGGCCAGGGCTGGGTGCTGCCTGCCTCCCAAGCTTGCCTACTGCCCATCTTCCTCCAGCCACCAGAAAGCAGGGAAAACCCTGCCTCATGGTCAGGCCAGCCTTTTCCTGCTCCCTGATCCCCGGAAGGGGCCTGGGAAGCCGCCAAGCAGGCCGAGATGCCCCCGCTGCCTCTTTCCCACTCACCTGTCCCCTGCTGCCTTCCTTTCCCACTTCCCAGGGCTGCCAAGGGGTCTGGGGAGCTGCCAAGCAGGACCCCGGCCCCTGCAGCCTTGCTTTCCTGCTCCCCGGTGCCCCGAAAAGGGCCTGGGCAGCCGCCAAGCAGGCCAAGACCCCCTCGCCGCCTCTTTCCCACTCCCCGGCCCGTCACCTTGCTTTCCCACTTCCTGGTGCCCTGCAAGGGGCCTGGGAAGCCCACCAAGCAGGCCACTGACCCCCTGCTGCCTCTTTCCTGCTCCCCAATGCCCCACAAAGGGCCTGGGAAGCCCACCAAGCAGGCCGCCAACCCTGCTGCCTCTTCCCCACTCACGGGTCCTGGGTCCTGTGCTGTCCCGCCCTGCAGCCGCTCTGTGCACTCGGGAGGTCCCTCAGCCCGGCCTGTGCCCTCTCGCAGTCTGGGACCCCTCTGGGGATGCCCACCTGCTGGAGTGCCTGACCAGCCTGGGTGACGGGCTTTCATGCTGCCCACAGCTCCCATTGACCCAACGTTCCAGCAAGGCTGGCTGGATGCAGGGTTCTGAGGTTTATCTCCTATAATTGATGCTGTTCCTTTAAGCCAGCTAAGGAACCCTCCTCTCTGCCTCACCTCACGGCTTCTATAATGACACAATGTTGTTACTTTAGACTCAGAACGGGCTTCAGCTCCCGAGGATTCTATGATTTACACATTGTTACAAAATGTTTTCTTCTGTTTTGCTCTGAGGCAGGCTAAGCGAGCGGGAGCACAGGCAGTTTCCCTTTCGCTCCTGCTGCAACAGACGCTACCGTTTACTCCATGAGTGGCGGCCACCATGTTGGCTGGGTTAATTTGCATACAGTCGCTCTGATTGGCTGTTGGGGGTCCCGGAGAAATGGTTAATTTTACTATTTCGCTTTTATTAGTTTAGATACTTCCTATGGGTACATGATATTTTGACACAGCCCTTTTCATACCAAACACATTTTGAGTTTACTTTATTATTATTATTAAATCTTCATTGTTCAGATTATTACAGTTGTTCCTCTTTTTTCCCCCCATAGCTCCCCTCCAGCCAGTTCCGATCCCACCCTCTGCCCTTACCCCCCCATTCTCATCCATAGGTGTATGATTTTTGCACAGTCTCTTCCTACACTCCCTATACCCTTTCCCCCCCTGAAATTGTCAGTCCACTCCCTTTCTATGCCCTTGATTCTATTATATTCACCAGTTTATTCTGTTCATTAGATTTTTTATTCACTTCATTTGTAGATTCACTTGTTGATAGGTATGTATTTGTTGTTCATAATTTTTATCTTTATTTTTTTTTCTTCTTCCTCTTCTTAAAGAATACCTTTCAGCATTTCATATAATACTGGTTTGGTGGTGAAGAACTCCTTTAGCTTTTTCTTATCTGTGAAGCTCATTATCTGACCTTCAATTCTGAATGATAACTTTGCTGGGTAAAGTAATCTTGGTTGTAGGTTCTTGCTATTTATCACTTTGAGTATTTCTTGCCTCTCCCTTCTGGCCTGCATGGTTTCTGTTGAGAAATCAGCTGACAGTCATATGGGTACTCCCTTGTAGGTAACTAACTGTTTTTTCTCTTGCTGCTTTCAAGATTCTCTTTTTGTCTTTTGCCCTTCACATTTTAATTATGATGTATCTTGGTGTGGTCCTCTTTGGATTCCTTTTGTTTGGTGTTCTCTGTGCTTCCTGGACTTGTAAGTCTATTTCTTTCACCAGGTAGGGGAAGTTTTCTGTCATTATTTCTTCAAATAGGTTTTCAATATCTTGTTCTCCCTCTTTTTCTGGCACCCCTATAATTCTGATGTTGGTATGCTTGAAGTTGTCCCAGAGGTTCCTTACACTATCTTCATATTTTTGGATTTTTTTTTTCTTTTTGCTTTTCCAGTTGGATGTTTTTTGCTTCTTCGTATTTCAAATCTTTAACTTTATTCTTGCGATCCTCTAGTCTGCTATTGGGTCTCTGTATATTATTCTTTATTGCAATCAGTGTATGCTTAATTTCTAGTTGGATCTTTATCATATCCTCAAGGGTCTCACTAGATTTATCGGCGGTTTCTAGAAAATTCTTGAAAAACCTTATAAGTGTGGTTTTGAACTCTATATTCAGTAATTTGCTTTCCTCCATTTCTGTCATTTGTGATCTGTTTCTTTGTCTCCACATTTTGGCTTCCCTGTGTTGATAGAGTGGCTTTCTGTGCTAGCTGTCCTAAAGGCCCAGTGGCTCAGCCTCCCCAATTACCCGAGGTGGATACTCTTGGTGCACTGCTTTGTAGGCTTTGTGCACAGTCTTGTTGTAGCTAAGCCTTGATTATTGTTGGTATCACTGGAAGGAATTGACCTCCAAGCCAATTGGCTGTGAGAATCAGCTGTGTCTATAGTGGGAGAACTTCTGTGCTGGAGACACCCTTATGGGGCAAGACTTGCTTCAGTGGGGCTTTGGTGCTTATTCAGTCTGCCCCCTGAGTGTGTCCCTTATGGATCTGAGGAGTTGTAATTTGGATGCTCCCACTTTGACCACTGGGTACACAGGCTCTTGGCTATCTAAGGAGGTGCTAATTTAGCCTCTGCCTGAAGCTACCTAGCAGGAGCTACAGAGAGATCTGCAGATTCCTCTTCTTTGTTTGTGGTTTGGAGGTGCCCAGATGAGGCCCAGCTGTGAAGCAATGCAAGCTGCAGTGGGGCCTTGGGTCTTCTTTTGGATGTTCTGGGTCTGTCTGATCCAGCTGCAGTTTGTTAGGTAATTTTAGGTTGCAAAGAGCCATGCCATTCATATGCAAAAGCCTCTGTGCACAGCTTGGGTGGGGCAGAGTCTCAGGGAATCAACAGGGTGGAGCAAACAGCTATGGCTGATGCTTGGCCCAGCCCTAAGAGGCCCTAGGTATCAGTGTCCCACGGTAATTGCTGTAAGCACTGCTGAGAAAAAGCTGCCTTCAAGTTCCTCCTGATGGCAGAGAGTCCAGTTTCCCCCCACATGAGTCTGGGTCCCCAGAGACTTGCCTAGAACTGGAGTTCAGAGCTGTCAGGATCTTGTGTCTCCCTCCTGATTGAAAAAGACAACCATGTCCCCAGCCCTTTCCCCATGTGCCTTCATACGTAAGCACTTTACTTCTGCACTTCCTCTGAGTCTCATTATGCTTTTCTCTTTCCTTCTAGTTGTAGAATTTCCACTCAGCCAGCCTTCCTGTGGTTCTGTGTGATGTCCATTTTGTCTTTTAGTTGTAGTTTTGAAGTGGTTGTGTGAGGCAGCAATTTCAGGTGGTTACCTATGCTGCCATTTTGGTTATGCCATTATGTTGCTAGTATAATGAAAAAAAAATTTGGTTTTGTCAGAATATAAAAAACTATATTAATATTCCTTTCTTTTTTTTTTAAGTTACCAGTTAATAAGCAAAAAACAACAACAACCATTTAGGTGAAAATACATTCATTGCCTAATGCAACAGTTCTCACTCTGTGGGTCGTGACCCCTTTGGCAGCCAAACAACTCTTTCACAGGGGGTCGCCTAAGACCATCCTGCATATTAGATATTTACATTATGATTCATAATAGTAGCAACATTATAGTTATGAAGTAGCAACAAAAATAATTTTATGATTGGATCACAATATGAGGAATTATATTTAAAGGGCCAGAGGGTTGACAAACATTGGAGTGAGAAACATTATAATAATACATTATAATAAATATGTACTTAGTCCTGAAACTAACAAAATTATGTTTGTGAGATTTTGTGTATATATGTGAACAAAAATGAGTAAAATTAAGATGATTATTTACAAATGGTTCTCACAAATGTGATTTATATTACGATATAAACAACAGAAAAATTAAATTCTCAAGTATTTTCACATATAAGTATACAGAATATTTTGTGTACCATTGCTGTTACTTCTACAGAATCTAAGAGAGGATGCAGCGTAACAAAATATAATACCATAGGAGATGGGGGAATTGTTCAATGTGGGGAAGCACGGGACTTGGTTGTACAGTTTCTAAGTAGGAATCTCCGATTGGTTGGGGGCCTCTAGTAGGAGCTGGCTGAAGGCAGCAACCCCTGCCTTGACTTTTCCAAACAAACCTGAGCCCCTGGGTGTTTTACTGGAATCTTTATATTTAATCTTTAGATGTCCTTGCTTAAAGGACATTGCAGATGCATGTGTCTTCTCAAGGATGCTTACTCTGCTGATAGTACCTAATAATTAGTTTTAGTTCAAGCTGTTGCAATAAAAGCCTAAGGAGGCAGGTGGACAGGGCTGTTTGCTTTCTCAAGCCATGCAGTCCCTTAGCCCTCTCTTTCACAGAAATGTGTGTCAGTGTAATCATTCATGTATCACTGAGGGTCTGCCGGTCAGCCCTCGCAGTTCAACACATTGAAATTTTATGTTTTCTAATGATAGTCAATGTGAATTCTTGAAAAAAATTTAATGTGTTTACCTACACCAACTCATAACACAGATAGGACTATTTTTGCTAGTAACTGCCATTGTCATGCTAAAATATTACACAAGCAACTTTAAAAAATATTTTTAACTGACTTAAAAGATAATTTGTATTTTAACTTACCACTTAGTAAGAAGCTTAATAATATGTGTGGTGTATTTTTACAAATTTTTTTTTTTTTTTTGGAAAACAAAAGCTCACTCTCTGAGTTTATGGATGCTTTTCCAATTTGTTGTTATGTTGCAATTTGTTGTGCTAATACTCTTAATTAATAATACATTAGGTTGATTAGTAATGGAATTTAGGTGAAAAGAGGAATGACAAATTTAGTAACAGGTCCCTTTGTAATTATAAAAGAGCAAAAAAAAATCAAAATGAATTCTTTGGGAATAAAAGTATGCTGTTAAGAAATGAGTTAGTGTGAAATAAGGATGGAAATGTATTTTTCATACATTATTGTGCTTAAGAATCCCCGAATGATTTCATTTTGGCAGGATCTGTTTAATACAGCTGTGTTCCAAGAGCAGCTATCCATGCCTGGGGTGAGGTCCCCTGGTTCTCCACTCTGTGACATGTTGACCCAGTCTGACTTATAACACGTGGTCCTTTTGTCCTGATCTTAGCACCTCTCCATTGGGGGCCCAATATGTCCAATTCAATTTGTACCTTTTTAGTATCCTAACTTGACCACTTAGTATCCTAACTGCACCTCTATGAAAATAATAAAATAACGCCACATATAATCTGTATCGCTTTGCCTAACCCCAGGGTAACTTTTAATTTTAAACTGATTCATAAGTAAATGTTAAAAGGTAAATTGAGGTACATTAACATGTTACAAGTTTGTTGTTGTTTTTCATAAACATTGAATCACGCAGCACTAAACCTAAAGTGGTTAGGAGTCCTCCATCAACTGGAGCTCATGGGGCACTTTTTTTTTTTTTTAATTGGAAAGTGGCGGAAGCAAAACAAGGAAATTATTTGATTGGTTGTAGCATAAGCAGTTGTCTTATTTGGGAAAGCCTAGTTGGCTGTTTGTGATTGGTTGTTCTTCGTTTTCACTTTCTTGGGTTTGAATGGCTGGACTCTATCTTAGGCTTTGGTTTGCTTCCCTCAGCTACCAATGCCTCAGAGCCATGCCATTCAAATGGCCTTCATGTTTAATTGCCTTAATTTGCATAGTGTGTTTTCCCAATAAATTCTAAAAAAAATATTAAAACATTAGGGGTCTTTAAGCTTCCATAGTTCTAAATAATTCAGGTCATTCCAACTTTTAAATTTAGTACTCTTTCTTGCCCAAAATAAACTTTCAGGAACTGTTTAATCACAGTGCATATTTTTATAAAAATATACGTATCACAGAGATAATAAGAAATTATATATATATATATATATATATATATATATATATATATATATATACACACTAGGGGCCCAGTGCACAAAAATTTGTGCACTCGGGGTGGAGGGAGTCCCTCAGCCTGGCCTGTGCCCTCTCACAGTCTGGGACCCCTCAGTGGATGTCCTATGATGGCCCCAGTCTGCCAGGCGCCTTTTGTGTGTGTGTGTGTATGTGTGTGTGTCATCACTGGGGACCTGCCCCCAGCTGCATCTGAGGCTCGGAGCAGTCCTCCTGTGTGTGTCTACCTGCTGGGGACCTGCCCCAGGCACACCGTGGAGGCTTGGAGCAGGCACCCCCTCTATGTTGATCTCTCAGACTCTTGCCCGCCCCTGCATGTTGTTCTCTTTTTTGAGCTGTGGCCAGGGCTGGGTGCGGCCTGCCTCCCAACCTTGCCTACTGCCCATCTTCCTCCAGCCACCAGAAAGCAGGGAAAACCCTGCCTCGTGGTCAGGCCAGCCTTTTCCTGCTCCCTGATCCCTGGAAGGGACCTGGGAAGCCACTAAGCAGGCCGCCAACTCTTTCCCACTCACCCGTCCCCTGCTGCCTTCCTTTCCCACTTCCCGGTGCTGCCAAGGGGTCTGGGGAGCTGCCAAGCAGGACCCCGGCCCCTGCAGCCTTGCTTTCCCGCTCCCCGATGCCCCGCAAAGGGCCTGGGCAGCCGCCAAGCAGGCCGAGACCCCCCGCCCCTCGCCACCTCTTACCCGCTTCCCGGTGCCCTCCAACCCTGCCGCCTCTTTCCCATCACGGGTCCTGGGTCCTGCGCTGTCCCGCCCTGCAGCCGCTCTGTGCACTCGGGAGGTCCCTCAGCCTGGCCTGTGCCCTCTCGCAGTCTGGGACCCCTTGGGGGATGTCCACCTGCTGGCATGCCTGACCAGCCTGGGTGAGGGGCTTTAAGGCTGCCCACAGCTCCCATTGACCCAACGTCCCAGCAAGGCCGGCTGGACACAGGTTCTGGAGTTTTTTCTCCTATAATTGATACTGTTCCTTGAAGGTCTGGGGTAATTGATACACTGTTCCTTTAAGGCGGCCTTCTAACTACTAACGAAGCCTCCTCTGCTTCACCTCGCAGCGTCTATAATGAAACAATTGTTACTTTTACTGGTTAGGCCGGAGCTGCTCTTTCCTTCAGCTCCGGAGGATTCTATGATTGTTACAGTGTTTCAAAAAGCTGTGTTTCGCTAGAGGCAGTTTA
>PVJC01034966.1:0-18508 GCA_004026665.1 Murina feae
GTGGGAAAGAGTTGGCGGCCTGCTTGGTGGCTTCCCAGGTCCCTTCTGGGGATCAGGGAGCAGGAAAAGGCTGGCCTGACCATGAGCCTCCACAGTGTGCCTGGTGGCAGGTCCCCAGCAGGTAGACACACACAGGAGGACTGCTCTGAGCCTCAGATGCAGCTGGGGGCAGGTCCCCAGTGGCCACACACACACAGAAGGCGCCTGGCAGACTGGGGCCACCATAGGACATCCACTGAGGGGTCCCAGACTGTGAGAGGGCACAGGCCAGGCTGAGGGACTCCCTCCACCCCGAGTGCACAAATTTTTGTGCACCGGGCCCCTAGTAAGTCTATAACTAGGAATGGAATTGCTAGGGCATATATGTTCATTGTTTGGTAAATACATCTTCAAAATTAAAAAATTGGAAAAAAGCAAAGTACTAAAAAAGTCACTTAAAAGCCACCTTTAAAAAATAAACAAAGTAAGAACTTAGAGGGACGTAACTCTAACTTATTTCGTACAATATTTAGCAACTTGTTATGTTTTATCTAAACTGTTTCTCTGCTATGTGGAATTAATAAAGGCACAACAGCCATTAAAAGTGACAGGAGTGAACTTGTACCATGTGTTTAGTGAGAAGGTTAATTTGCATTTCAAAAATACCTCATCACTAATGTGCAGGCAATATTTCTAACCATCCTATATAATAAAAGGCTATTATGCAAATTGTCCCCTCGACCAGGAGTTCAACCGGGAGTTGGACCAGGGGGCAGGGCTTGCCAGCCAACCACCCACAGCCCCTTCCCCCAGCCAGCCCAACCTGATCACCCCAATCAGGGAGGGCTGGCCAGCCCCCATCCATGCATGAATTCATGCACCAGGCCTCTAGTATCATAATAATTGAACTGAGAAGCATATACTGAAAGATTAGACGACTATTAATATCTTTATCATAGATAGCCAACAGCTCAAGAAATTATTTACTGACATTTTAAGGTGCTTTCAATGATATCATAATTTTAATTGCACTCAACAGTGATAGCTGGCAGCTACAGCAAAGTTTGACCATTTCACAGGTCTTTACCATGTGAGTATCTGAACGAAAGCACGTATGATTCAAATTCTAGTAAACACATCACCAGAAAAAAAATAAACTTAAATTCATCATCTTTTATTTTCTCAGTTTGCATCCATTTTCAAAGTTGTTTTTTAAAATATTTAAATCAAAATAGTTGGCACTACCTCTTCATATAAAAATATATCCACTTTAACAATGAAAGTCTTAAGAAACAAACCAAAAGAAAAACACCAGCAAACAATTCCACTTTCTTCTCGGATACAAAATTAAATATTTTAAAATATTCCTACCACTTTAAATGTAGAATGGCCCCATCAGCTTCCCACTATTTAGATTTTGAGTAAACAGTAGTTCTTTGAACCTCACTTAGTTCTTTTACTCCCCTATACTCCTCTCTTCCTCTACTCTGAAATTTCCTGAAGTTTTATAAATATTACAAGAAAATAGAAGATATCTTACTTTTTAATCTTATATCAAACTGCAGATATTTTGAAGCATATCTGCGTTTTAGAGTTGTTATAATGTACAAAGGGTTAATGCTGCCAAAATATCCTTAGAAGTGTTTCAGTGTCTAAGATTCCCTGTGCCTTTTTCTCCTGAGGTTACATGCACATAATAATCTTACATTAAAAAGTACATTTCCAGAAAGAAAGAAAGAAAGAAAGAAAGAAAGAAAGAAAGAAAGAAAGAAAGAAAGAAAGAAAGAAAGAAAGAAAGAAAGAAAGAAAGAATAAAAAGTACATTTTCTTTTATATTCAAATGTATTGAGTGCTTACGTATGCCACATCCTAACCCAAGTGCTTTCTATGTATAATCTCATTTAATCCTCTCTTCCCAAAAGGAAGAAACGCTATAAAATAAATGATATTATTATTGTGGTTGATATTCTTGTTTAATTAATAACTAAAGAAAAAAGGTATAGTGAGGTTAAGTAATTTTCCTAAGCATATACTATCAAATGCAGAGACTGGGATTTGATCCCACACAGAGTGACAACATTTACCTGTTGTCTCCTACATTTGTATGTATGTCTAGAGCTCTGAAATACTTCTAATTTATTCACTGCTCCCACACAGGACTCTCAAGAACAATAAGAAAAATCTTCAACACTCAAGACCTAGAATAATTACTTTTAAGAAGATAAAATTTCTACAGAGACTGGTTTGTCAAAAAAAAACTAAGATGGTCCATTGACCCCGGCTGAACATCTTATGACAGATGGCCCTTTCAGGTGGATTAAATAGGAAGATGCAATTCAGGCATCCAAAGACCAAGAAAAAAGATCAGCAACTTGGAGATGTGCAGTAGTTAAAGGGTAATAACAAAATTGTCCAAGATTCAGGTACAAGAAAGATAACAAATGGAGCAGGGGAAGCAAATAAGGAAAAGAATATAAGTACTTACAACTCAGAAAAGATGTTTGGTAACCTACTACAACACGCTTCCATTTCCTACTCAACTCCAAGAACTGATGCTGAATAAGCCTGCCTTAGCCATGTTGGGAGATAATCACATAATTGTGGGTAAGAAGTCAACCCCATTTAGGGAGTTTTCCTGAGGACAGGCAAGCATGGGAGTCCTGGAAAACAGGTAGGGGACAAATCAAACATAGTAATACACTGTAAGCAGAGGGAAAGTGAAGATTCAGGTGTCAGTCCCATTGCAGGTAAAATTCCTCTACTTAAAAGTTTTACATTGGGTCTGCCCTAATAAATGCAGGCATGGGCCACTTAATGTCGGAACCATTCTGATAAATGCACTATTAGGTGATTTCATCATTGTGTGAACATCATGGAATGTATTTACACAAGCTAGATGATATGGCCTACTATACACCCATGCTATATGGTGTAGCCTATTGCTCCTAGGCTGTATAGCATGTTACTATACAAAACAAAATGAGATTAAATCAAGCAGAAGAGAAAATAATCTCATTAAGAGATGTGGTAAACATAAAATATAAGATGTTTTGCAATTGTTTTGAGTTATGGTTTTGATTTATCTTTATATCTTGTGACAATCAGGGTAAGACCAACAGAAGAGATACTAGTGTTAATTAAGCAGAGAAGAATTGGGGGAGGGAGGGCTAATTGTATAACTTTTTTTCCAGTTTTATTGACAGAATTGACATACAATCTACTCTAATAAAAGCGTAATATTGAAATTGACCATTTCTATGGGACGCCTAAGCCACGCCCCCAGCCAATCAGAGTGGCTGTATGCAAATCAGCTAAGATGGAGGCCAGCAGCAGAACCATGCAGGTGCAGTGCAGGCAGCAGGGTGAGTGGGACAAATGGGGCAGGTGACCGACAAGGGTGTGTTGGGTGGGCCAGGCGTGATGGGTGGGTGGTGGGTGGTGGGTGGTGCGTGTGAGGTGTATAGTGTGTGGGGGGTGAGTGGGGCACCATGGGTGGGTGGCAGGCTGCAGGTTGGGCAGGTACAGGCCGGGCTGAGGGACCCCCAAGTGCACAGGGCTCCTAGTATTATATAATTGAAGGTATAAAACATAATGATTTGATACATGAATATATTGCTAAATGATCAGCATCACCAATCCTTCTCAAACTCTTCCAGAAAAAATTGAAGAGGAGGGAACAATTCCAAACTTATTTATAAAGGCAACATTACTATGATACCAAAGCCACATAAGGACATTTTAGAAAAAAATACAGATCAATATTCCTGATGAATACTGATGCAAAGATTCTCAACAAAATGCTAGCGAATCAAACACAATAGCACATTTGAAAGATCATACACCAAACATAGAAAATATATTCAATGATATTATAATAACTACATATGGTGCTAGATGTATACTGGGCTTATCAGAGTGATCACTATAGTAAGAATATAAAATTTCTAATCACTATGTTGTACACTTAAATCTAACATAATAAATATTGTATGTCCATTGTTATTCAAAAATATTTTTTAAAAAAGATTTCACAGCATGATTAAGTGGGATTCATCCTTAGTAGGCAAGGATGGTTCAATATATACAAATCAATGAATGTGTTACACAAGTTAAAAGAATGAAAGATAAAGATCATATGATCATCTCATAGAAGCAGAATAAGCATCCGACAAAATTCAACATCCATTCATTATTAAATCTCTCAACAAGTTGGGTATAAAAGGAATATACTTCAACATAGTAAAGGCCATAGGCACATTACTCTTTATTATTTATTTTATAACTCTTTATTCTTTAGCAGACATTGTAATGTAACAATATATTTTATTTTCCTATAAAATCACCGGAGGGGATCCTGATAATGAACATTCAGACCTAGCATCTTATGGGCACATTTATACATTAGTAAAGGCATAGAGTAAATAGGATAAAGACATTTACAAGGATGTGTTCCCATTTGTGGATACTGATGGGTAAATATCTGTTTCAGTTCTGGGTCAGTTTCAGCTGATTTATTTCCCCATCATGGTTCTTATTTTCCTGCTTCTTTGCAATGCCTGGTGAATATTGATTATATTATAGATATGTGATCTTTACCTTTTTGGGTGCTGGATATTCTTACATTTCTTAAATATTTATCAGGCTTATTCTGGGAGCCATTAAGTTTTTTGAGTAGGTTGACCTTTCAGATCTTCCTTTTGAGATTTCTTCAGCAGGATTAGAGCAGTGCTCAGTCTGGGGCTTGTTGCTCTTCTCTACTAAGACAAGACTTCTTTTTTCTTTAAATATATTTTATTGATTTTTTTTTTTACAGAGAGTAAGGGAGAGGGATAGAGAGTTAGAAACATCGATGAGAGAGAAACACCGATCAGCTGCCTCTGGCACACCTCCTACTGGGGATGCGTCCGCAACCAAGGTACATGCCCTTGACCGGAATCGAACCTGGGACCTTTCAGTCCACAGGTTGATACTCTATCCACTGAGCCAAACCAGTTAGGGCAAGAAAAGACTTTTCTGTGTACTCTATCTAATGCTCCATGAATCATAAGGTTTCCCAGTCCGATTGGTGGGAACTGGCATTATTCCCAGCCCTATGTGTACATCTGGCACCTTTACCTCTAATTCTGTTAGATTTTCTTTCCTCTACCTTGGGTAGTTTCTCCACATGTATGTGCTGGTCAGTACTTGGTGGGATCCTTTATAGATCTTCGGAGTTCTCTCACTGTAAAGCTCTCTCCTATGAGTGCTCTGTCCTGCAAACTCTGGTCACCTTGGTCTCCTGGGACACTCAGCTTTCTCATCAAAGTACACAGTCCCCTGGATTCTGCCTGAGCTTCCACCTCGACACTCTCACAATGGCATCGTGGCTTAGAAGCCCTCTGAAGATAGTAAGCTGCATGGCTCTCATCATTTGTTCCTTATAGTGTAGACATCTGTCTCTGCCTGATATCCAGCATTTCATTAATTTTTTCCTTTTATCACAGTTGTTGTTTCAGGCATGAGGATAAATAAGACCTCTGTTATTCCTTCTTGAATAGATTCCGAAGTACTCTGTATTTAGTTTTGAAAGAAGAAATTCTATATCTATCTATCCACACTTATGTCTGTTTGCACATGTGTGTGTGGTGTATTTTAAGTCTGAATCCCATGTGGGGCTTTGTTTTCATTTCAAACACCGTTAGAGCTTTTCCAATGAGGCCACTAAAGTTGCTTACATTGGCTGCTACAATCACCTCTTGTTCAGGGACCAACTTTTGTGTCCTTTTCTTTGTCAACTTGATAGTTGTTTCATGCTGCTCACAAGAGGAGAACCTGAGTCTAGATTAGAGTTTGGAACAAACACCTCTGGAAAGTGCTGGAAGAGAATCATGAGGTCCCACTAAGCATCACTCAAAAATTCCAGGATTCCTATCCCCAAAAGACTCCAGTCAACTTTCCCACAGAGATGGGGAAGCTTTCTTCCACTCTCTTTGCTCAAGACTTCCCTAGACTCATTATCAATTGATCTATAGACTGCATTTTCAGATTAAACATCTTGCCCACCACTGTTACACACCTGGATCCCTCACTATATTTACATTACAGTTATAATTTGCATATGTTAAATACCCTTAGTTCTTTTGTGTAAAATGATATTTCCCATATGTGAAATAATGTAAAATCCGCCTTTCTTATGTGAAAGGGAAATTGTAACTGTCAAGAATTTAAAGTCTGTGATCACAGTACAAATAGACAGCATTTTATTGCTCTCTAAAACAGAACACATTTAAAGTTTCCCATGTGAAACATATCAATTTACCTTTAATAATATAATTGAAAATTTTATCTCCTCCTGTTTGTCCTTTCCTTCTTACTTTTGGTTCCTTTGTATCTTTTAGCTCTTTAACTTTATTTTGCATTTGAAAAAGATTTACTTCACTTGTATCATCCGATCCTCTTTAGCTCTTCAGCTTATTCATCCATCTCTGGAGTGACCTTGAATGCACTCAATATCTTTATAGAAAAATACTGGTACAATTCAATTCAAGAGTTTATTTTATTTAGCTTGCTTTATTCCTAATCCATTAATAATTGCCTCATAAGCCCATAAAACTGAAAACTGAAAGACTGAATAGCATATTCTTATTTGTTTTATCCATAGAGAAATAAATCTACTTATAAGATTTAATCCTAGAATCCTATAAAAATAAAAATAAAAACTGGTCCAAATGTTATTCCAACTGAGAAGTCAATTCTTTCAATATAAGAAGATAATGGACCATCTTTCATGAGAAAAATCTTTTTTGCTTTTAAATTTTAGGAGTATTATCAATAAATGTCAGTTTAAAGCTCACTTAATGTCAGATTCAACAGATCAAACAGGAAGTTATTCATCCCAGATTCATGTTATATAAGTTTTAGACAATATAAAAGTGTGCACTTTGGATATTATTTACATGAGAAATATAATGATTATATTAAGATCTTTTTTTTGGTGGATAGATGGATCAATGGATGGACAGCATTGAGAAAGAGCAAAAATGACCTTAGTACAAAAGTCAGTACAACAAAAAGTTGTCTAGATTTACATGAAGGTAGATATGCAGCATATTTCATTTTAATCACAATCTTAAGTGACTAAAGTGGTAAATGCTCACTTTTGTTAGGTTAGAATAAGACAGATAAATTGCCAGGGACCAGGCCTGACAAACAGTGACTCTACTTAACAATTATGGATAATTAACATAGATTCTGGAAATAATGTTTATTTTATTTTATTTTTTAATATATTTTATTGATTTTTACAGAGAGGAAGGGAGAGGGATAGAGAGTTAGAAACATCTATGAAAGAGAAACATGGATCAGCTGCCTCCTGCACACCTCCTACTGGGGATGTGCCTGCAACCAAGGTGCATGCCCTTGTCCGGAATTGAACCTGGGACTTTTCAGTCCGCAGGCTGACTCTCTATCCACAGAGCCAAACTGGTTAAGGCATAGAAATAATTTTTAAAAGGATTTTTACCTGGAGAATATTATGCTAAGTGAAATAAGCCAGTCAGAGAAAGATAAGTATAATATGATCTCACTCATATGTGGAATCTAATAATCAAAATGAACTGATGGACAAAATATATAAATCCAGAGACATAGAAATATGGAACAGACTGGTAAATTTCAGAGGGAAGGCAGGGCTGGGGGTTGGGGGGAAGTGAGTAACAAGGAAACGTATATGCATATACGGACACAGACAATAAAGTGGTGAAGGCCTGGGAGGGATGGGTGCCAGGTGGAGGGGGTCAATGGGAGAAACAAACAAAGGAGGCATCTGTAATATTTTCAACAATAAAGATAATTTTTTAAAAATGTATTATTTAAGACCTGTCAAAGTAAATTTGAAATTATGGAAATGAATCAAAATAAGTTTGAAATTAGGGAGATGAGAAATCAAAGGAGACCCTAAAATCAAATGCTGGAGTTCTGTACTAGAAGGAATGAAGAATGATAAGGAGGAGACTCTAGGAAAATGTATAAATCAATCCCCCATGGTTGGCCCCTGGGAAAGAAAATAAAACATTTATGAAGATATTTAAAACAGAAATATCATTTTCTTGAATTGATTTGAAAGCAATTCTATCCAGAACCAAGAAGATTGACTGGAAAATATTTACAATATTTTATGTTTGTGTGCTCATCTTGCCTTTATTTTTATTATTGAGTTATAATTGACATATAATACTATATTAGTTTCAGGTGTACAACATAATGATTTGGTATTTGCACACATTGTGAAATCATCACCACAATAGGTCTGGTTAACATCTGTCACCATACAGTTACAATGTTTTTCTTCTGATAAGAACTTTCAAGATCTACCCTCTTAGCAACTTTCAAATATACAATACAATATAAACTATGGTCACCATACTGTACATTACATCCCCTTAACTTATTTATTTTATAACTGTGAGTTTGTTACAATATTTTAAATTATAAAAGCCTAAGTCCCAATTCAGGTGGAAAATTCATTATACATAATTTTTATTTTTTCAACAAGAACTTCCTAATGCTTGGAAAGCCAAAATGTTCAGAAGAAAATCTAAAAAGGAAGTAGCTCATGAAGTAAGGAATTCCTTTTCTTCATGAATGTAGCAATAGATAAGTTAATATGGGTTTAGGTTTAGGTCATGCAGAAAGAGTTAATTCTATACCCTCTCTATTCCAAAGATGGCATTACTGGCACACCATCTTTAGGCACACACATATAAGACACATATCACAGATAGCTCAAGACATGAACACCTATATACTACTGTACATTCTACCAAAACCCCTAGTGGCCCGGGGTTTGTGAAATGGTAAGGAAAGGCATGACCCAGTCCATCTCTACTCTCTTGTACAAAACCCCCCTAATAACCATAGCACACTGCTCTAAAGGGAGTACCCACATGTACTCAGAAGCAATGTAGGAATTGGATTAATTTTTCACAAGAGCATTAAACATACCCCTGTCATCATGAAAAACTCTTAACATGAAATCTAGTAAAACATTGAGAGAGAGAGATCAAATTAAAGCCTTTAAAATTGGAATGGCTAAAGATTTTACTCATGATCAATGAGGTACTCTACTTCCAAGATGCTTATATAATCCTAATAGCTTAATCTCTCAAAAACAACATATAAAAATAGTAAAACAATATAATCCCCAGCTATATGTATGATTGTGTGTTTATGTATGTGTACCTTCGAAAGGGACATGAGACAAAGTTTACTTTAGGATTGTAATCTTATTCATGTAAATTTTCAGCTGAAAGTTATTTTCCATATATATTTAAATTATTCAATAGGAGTTCTTATAAAAAGGATTGTGTAATCAAAAGGAATTCCTGCTATTTATATTAAAATGCTTGTTATGCTTCTCTATGAGTTTTCCAGAAGCATTTTTTTATTTGTTTCCTGGTAAATGTCTATAAGAAGGTGACAAACTATCACCATTGTACAAATATTTGTTTCATGAATGTGAAGAAAACATGAGAGAGCAGGAAAATAAAATAAACAGAATAAATAAGATCGCATGAAACTCTGATATGTATTGCTACTATAAATAAAATATGTATTCAGTGACTCCGTAATTACCATGATTGAAAATGTAATATACACAGAAAGCTATCTTCACACCCCCCACTTTTTGGGGGAGTTGGCCCCACTAAACTCCCTTTCATTGGACTTGAGTGTCAGGACTCCTACCCCAATCCCTTTGTATGGTAAAAGTTGGTAATCACAGCACAACATAGCTCTCTCCAAATTAATCACACTCAAAGAATCAATTCAATTTCCCTCAAATCCTAACATTTTATACTCTTATTGTAAGTAATTCATCTAACATATTCTTAGCTACTTCCTTTGAAAACTATCAGGTTTACCAAAACTATTGGAATGTGCCCTATATCCAACATATTTTGTATCTGGTGTCTCAGTCTGATCTAATACTCTTTCATATACATGTGTATATCATGGTAAAGTAACACTACATAAAAAAATAATTCTCTTTATGTCAATAATAGTAAATACTTATCTACCCACATATTTACTATTTGAAAAGTTCTTCATTCTTTCCTAAAGATCTGAACTTCCATCTGTTATCATTTTCCATCTGCCTGAAGATATTGTATTTTTATTTTATAATTATTATTTTTATACTTTGTACTTCCCTGCTGAGATTTATTATCTTTACTTTTGTTATGAACATATTTGTCTTTACATCCTTGAGCATAGTTATAGTGGTTGCTTTAAAATCCTTGTCTGATACTCCCAGTAAATGAGTTTTCTCAGAGTTCAGGCTCTGATAATTGTCTTTTACGTAGAAAGATTTAAAAACCTATTACATACACTCCAGGATAAATAACTTAGCTAAGATAAAAGTATTTACTCTTTTAATAAAAAATTTAGGGGATTTTTAAAATCAATATCTTTCTTATTTTTTTGTTAGTATGCATATACATTGTCCTAAATTTCAACTTTGAAAAAGAGTACATTTCCAACTAAGAAGGAGCACTGTTAAATAGCAGTAGCTGCTTCACTTTTTAAAATATATTTTTATTGATTTCAGAACAGAAAGGAGAGGAAGAGAAAGATAGAAACGCCAATGATGAGAGAGAATCATTGATCAGCTGCCTCCTGCATGCCCCCTACTGGGGATCAAGCGCACAACCTGGGCAATCGAATTCCCAGTGCCCTGACTGGGAATCGAACCATGACCTCCTGGTTCACAGATCGATGCTCAACCATTGAACCATACCAGCTGGGCATTTTTAATGAGCTATTGGTAGAAATAATATCAGAGAAGCTCAATAATACCGATACTTATAGAAAGCAGAATGATACAGTGCCCACCCTCAAGAAACACACACACTTACTTGCCACAGTACACTTCACCAAAACTCCTAGCAACTTCAGTGGTAGGTCTCCCAGCACAATGGTGCCTGACTCAGGTCATTGTAATTAACATGTCTCCATTTCTACCACACAATAGTAGAGTTCCACACACCCAATAGTCTATTTTATGTCAGCTTTAGAGTAGATATTAGAGTAGATATTCCCTAGGCTTTGTTTCAGTCTAGGTGAATTTCTCCCAGTAAATCTGAAAAAAGTACCTAGTTTACTTCACCAAGTAAATAGTCCCTATTCCCTTCACCACCTTGTCCTCAAATCTTTGACTTCCCACTTGCATTCCATACTTCAGAAGTGGTTTTATAGCAGTTATGATTTGCCACCAGATAGTTTCTAGAGGTCTAGATGCTATACATAACAATAATAATAGCTAATGTTGATTAGTAATTTCTATCTGACAAACAGTTTGCTAAGTGTTTCACACATTTTATTAACTACATTTTAAGAGGAAACAGAGGATCAGAAAGATTAAATACAGTAAGTCCTCACTTAACATTGTTGATAGTTTCTTGGAAACTATGACTTTAAGTGAAACAACATATAATAAAAGCAATTTTACCATATGCTAATTGATATAAATAAGAGTAATAACTATGAATGGGGCCAGATGAATACTTGAAATATCGCGGGACCACTTTGTAAAGTATGTGATTGTCTAACCACTAAACTTTACACCTGAAACTAATACAAAATAATATGGAATATAAACCGTAATTTTAAAAAAGTGACTGAAGCCCTAACCAGTTTGGCTCAGTTGATAGAGTGTCAGCCTACGGACTGAAAGGTCCCAGGTTTGATTCCAGTCAAGGGCATGTACCTGGGTTGTGGGCACATCCCCAGTAGGGGGTGTGCAGGAGGCAGCTGATCGATGTTTCTCTCTCATTGGTGTTTCTAACTCTCTATCCCTCTCCCTTCTCTCTGTAACAAATCAATAATATATATATATTTTTTAAAAAGTGAATGAAATTTTCAAAAAGAGTTAAGGTATATTTGTGATCACAAAAACATCACCAAAGTTCTAAATAAAGACCCCAAACAATTCTAATACTACAATGGAATACTACTCAGCCATAAGTAAAAATGAAATACTGCCATTTAGACAACATGAATGGATCTTGAGATTATCATGCTAAGCAACATGTCAGACAGAAAAAGTTAAGAACCATATGATTTCACTTATATGTGGAATATAAAACTGAAAGCAACAAATGTACAAGTAAATAAAAACAAACACAAACTTATAGACACAAAACAGTATGGTGGTTACTAGAGGGAATGGGGATGGGGGTAGGTAAGGTTAAAGGAGGTCAAAATATATGATAAAGGAAGGAGACTTGACTTTGGGTAGTGGGCACACAGTGTAATTGTGATGGGTTAAATGTAACTTTGCTCTCTAGCCTGCTTTAGTACTTAAATAAAGAGGAAGATAAACTTATCTGTCTGACCTTATAGGCCAGAGACTAGATATGCCCATACTCTCATGCCATGCCAGATGTATTTTTTAATTGAATAGAACTGTGTTGTTTTCAAGGCCACCAGCGAGATAACCAATAACGAGTTAAAAGTCAGTGGGAAATTTTCAAATCTGTTTTCCCAGCCAAGCCCCAGTTACAGTTCTCTGTAAACTGACAAAATATCAAGTTAAGGCCCTGATTATGTTTGTGGTTTCTATGAATAAAAGCTTGCCTAGCACAAAAGTCAGGACTGTTAGAGACAAAGGGCTCCTTGTGTGGAGGTGCCTTTAATGGTCTGCTGGCCAGCACAATAAATCCTCGCTTGCTGCTTAAGACCTAATTGGAGTCGGTGGTCTTATTCTCACAAACGTTGGCCCACAAACAATATATAGATGATGTATTATATATTGTATACTTGAAAACTATATAATTGAATTAACCAGTGAGCTACATATACATTTAAGGAAGATAAATAAAAACAAACAAGATAATTATTTTCCATCTGGCCTATTCCTGCTTAGGGTCACCAGTGGCCAGAGAATATCCTGACAGCTCATGGTGTAAGGTAGGCACCCACTCCGGACAGGACATCTTTCCATCACAGAGTGCACTCGCACCCACACCCACATTCACTCAGACTGGGACGATGTAGAGATGCCAGTTCACCAAACATGCACATCTTTGGGATGTGGGAGGAAACTGGACAAAACCCATGCAGACATGGGAAGAACATGCAAACTCCATGCAGACAGTGGCCCCAACTGGGAAGATTTTTATGTCCTCATTAGCCTTATAACAAAATGATGTTAAGTTAAATGACTTTATTTGAGAACCTGCTGTAATTTATTCAAAATCACACAGATCAAAAGACAGAACTGGATTTTGAAATCCCTATAGGTCCTACTCCAGAGAATAAGCACTTTACCACTCTTATATTGTAGCCCAAATGCAACTACAGATGTACTGGTTGTGAGTTCTTCTGATAGCCTAAGTATGACTAAACAGAATATGCTGGGGTAACTCAGAAAACTCTAGAATCACAGAATACCATAGGACCTAATTAATCACTAGAGACTTCAGTGATTAAGTAAGGGGTCTTTAATTAAGCTTCCATAAAATGACATGAGTGACATGTAAAAAAGGTAAAAAATTTCAGGTAAGAACCTGTATCTGGCCAGCATGAGGGACACCAGCAACGACATGTCCAGCATGTGACTAATCAGTCATGTGATGATGGCACTTTAGTTCCAATCTCAATTGTGAGTTTAACATATGTCTGTGTGAAGTCAGGCTAAGAAATATTCTTAGGCCAATCTAGACATTCAGATCACTAATATCTCTCTTATGTCTAAGTATTTAGGTTATTATTGATACAAGTTCAAGATTCACTTGCCTAACTTTAATCTTTGTGAAATCTATATAATATCTAATTTCAGAAAAATGCAAATATTCCATTTTTGTATATTATGCGAAAATCCTTTTTTATTTTACTTAGAAAAATATATTCCTGGCTCGCTCTCCCTCCTGCCTTTCCCTTCTGTCTTTTCTTCCCCCATAGGTATGCATCTCCTAAACTCTAAGGAACCCTGGGAGACTGGCAACCAGGGGAGCAAAGGATTATTGTTGGACTCAAAAGTAAAATAAAATCCCTTTACTTGTCACAAAAGATTTCCCTTTAATCCTGGGCTAATCCTCTGAACCTATCTCCAAGGCCCCCTTTTCTCTGACTTTCCCATGAGCCAAAGCAACCCCGCCTAGGCTCACTTCTGTCGCTTCTACCCTGAGCCCTTCCTTGTTTTATTGTCCCCAGCTTTAATACATGTTCTCTCAAAATCACATGGACTTACATTCTGCAATATTTCCTACACAAAGTCAAGAACCCATAATACAGGCCATCCATAGGCAGACCCGCTTTGGGTCTGGTTCCTGTCCCATAAGACTATCACTACAGATATTGATTTTAGATAGTTTATTTGGGAAGAAGGGAAAGAATACCCAACATAGCCTCTCATTTCAATAGAAACTGTGAGCCTGTAAAAGATAAGCATGAGATAGGCTCTCCTTTGCCTTTGTTATGTGTAACAACACACAGAGTGGGACAAAAGTAGGTTGACAGTTGTTTATATGAAAAATAATATAATGAGTAAGTAATACAAGAATAAACTCTGCTTCGTCTACTCACAACTGTTAACCTACTTTGGCCCCTAATATATAACCCTGAATATGTTATACATAACAAAGGAAAAGACGACCCTGCCTGATATAATGATTATTATTAAATTACTATACAGATTTGTGCACCTGTGGGGTCGGTCCCATGGCCTAGCCTGTGAGGATCAGGCTGAAACAGGCTCTTCAACATCCCCCAAGGGGTCCCAGATTGTGAAAGAATTTGGGATAGGCTGAGGGACCCCACCAGTGCACAGTCAGGGCTGGGGAGGGATGGTGGGAGGGGTCGAGGGCTTGTCCTGCCCATCTCGCCCTGTCCCAATAGACCAGACACCAGCAGCAAGCTAACCTACTGGTAGAGGCACCTCCCCCTGGTGGTCAGTGCACACCATAGTGACTGGTCAAATGGTCAAATGAATGGTCAGACACTTATCATATTAGGCTTTTATCAGCTATATATGTAAAAGCCAAGCTACCAGAACTCTGGAACAACCAGAACAACTAATTGCTATGATGTGCACTGTGGTGGCCAACCAGTCTGATCAGAGCCCTGATTGGTACCCCTCCCAACCACCCACAGCTCCTCCTCTGGCCAGCCCTGCCCCTGATCACCCCTGTACCTGAATCGGGGGCATGGTCCTGCATCCCCTCCCTGCTGCTGGCCTGGTCTGATGAACCTCCATTGGGCCAGGCCAGCCAGATTGCCCATGCACCCATGCCTCTAGTATAGGATAATCTAATCTAATCTAATCTAATCAAAGAATAATATGCAAATTAACCATCACTCCAAGACACCTAAGCCATGCCCACCATCCAAGACACGTCCACCAGCCAATCAGAGTGGCTATATGCAAATTAACCCAGCCAAGATGGTGGCCGGCAGCCACAGAGCTAGAGCAAACAGGAGGCTTCTGTTGCACTAGCAATGGAGTTGAAACTGCCTGTCTAGGCCAGCCGGGCCTCTGCTCAAGACAATAATGTTTCAATTATAGAAGCCATGGAGCTGAAGCAAACAGGAGGCTTCATTGCCTGCCTAGGCCTCTGCTCAAGGCAAAAAGTTTCAATTATAGAAGATAAATAAACCCCAGAAACCTGATTCCAGCCAGCCTCGCTGGGACGCTGGGTCAATGGGAGCTGTGGGCAGCCTGAAAACGACCCTCAACCCCTCACCCAGGCTGGACAGGCATCCCAGTAGGGACCTGAACCCTGAAGAGACTGTGGGCAGCCTGAAAACGGCCCTTAGCCCCTCACCCAGGCTGGCCAGGCATGCCAGCAGGTGGACATCCCTGGAGGGGTCCCAGACGGCGAGAGGGCACAGGCCAGGCTGAGGGACTCCCCCCCCGCCAAGTGCACAAATTTTTGTGCACTGGGCCATACCTGAATACATGAAGCTATTCTTAGTCATTAATCTTGGCATCATCGCTATACCAATGTAGCATCAGGTGTTCCTTGTCAAAGTAAATTCAATTTTGCACCTATGGAACATTTTCATTCGTAGCACAAAAAATATCACTTCATACATACAGGTAAATTTTGAATTCTATACAGCAGCATACATAATATGTTAGAAAACTTCCTTACAGTTGAGCAACTAAAAGCTCTGAAAACTTTCCTACTCCACACCTCACAGAGTATAAATGGATCATAGATGTCAGTGAGAAAAGTCCATTTTATTTTTGTACAGGTTCACCATTGTATATTTGTTAAAAATCTATTACCAAGTCTAGAGGTTTGTTACTATCCAACCCATTTTCCCAATAATCTAAAAAGGAACTTTACTCAGGGTTTCAGTATTGCTAAATTGTGATCACCTGATCTTCTACAAGGTTCTGAGAAGACACAAAATGTTTACTGAACAATAAGGGGAAAATTAATGAAAAGGTGAGGGAGGGAAAGGGCAAAGAGCAAGACCCCACAGGAAAAAAAAAACGAGTTGCACTTCTTCCATTTAGTCCTCATATATCATGAAAACTAATGATACGACTCCCATGGGCTGCATGTAAATCAGAGCATTAATCTCCAGCAAAATGGTTTATGTTATAGGAACCCACAAACAGATTTCCTTCAACTGCAGTAAATCACACATGGTGGGTAGTTTCCGTTTGACTGATGAGTACACATGTCACTGGCAGGAGGGCAGTGACATATGGAAGAGCAATAAATATGTTTTTCTGACAATTCAGCAACCCTGTACCATGACACTAAAGGAAGATAGAAGACCTCAGGAGAAAATGCAAGCCTGTCTCTATTAGCTGTTGCGACACTGCCGAGGCAGCAGTTCCAAAGTGATTTGGTGTTCTGGGGTGTAACTTGCACATTTAGTCTTAATAATTGAATGGCCTGAAAGTAGAGATTCAATAGTTCACTCAGAACAGTGTCTTCATTTTCTTTCCAATGATGGCAGTCTCCCAATACCTTAGCTTTCCTTTAATGACAGTGATTTGGGGCATCTTTGGATTCTGAGACCCAGTGCCAAACCAAACCTTGTTAAAGCTTTCGATCTTTGTGCTCCTGTACAATGCAGTTTATGTGCTCTCCATCTGTATAATTTCCCATTTCAAGTGGGAAGAAAATCGGGGACAAATGTATGAGAATGTATGTCATAATCCACATCCAAGTGATGTTTAGGTATTTGATTATAAAATACCTTGGCACCCATCAAGCCTGGCTATTAATGGCTACTATGATTGCTTTTATTAGGCAAAACGCAGTAAGTATTAAAATGTAAACATGAGCCCTGGCCGGTTTTGCTCAATGGATAGAGTGTCAGCCTGTGGACTGAAAGGTCCCAGATTTGATTCCGGTGGGGGGCACATGCCCAGGTTGCGGACTCCATCCTCAGTGTTGGGGGGCATGCAGGAGGCAGCCGATCAGTGATTCTCTCTCATTGATGTCTCTATCTTTCTCTCTTCCTCTCTGAAATCAATAAAACATATATTTTTAAAAATAATCTGATACTTAAATGTAGGAAAATAGTGGAGTACTGTCCAATATAAAAAAAAGTCAAGAAATTGAAATTAACATTTTCTTCTACTACTGATTAGCTCTATGACCTTGGGTCAAATACCTATCACTTACAATTATTTTTTTATAACATGACTTGGTTGTGCAAAATTAAACTGACAATAGTTCTAGCTCTTAAATTCTGACTTTCTAATTCTACTAGTTATTGAATATACACATTTACAACCACATCTTTCAATTTAGCTGTTTGTCATCATCACAATTCATAACTCATGAAGCATTCATGCTTATAAATTGTTATGCAACCTCAATTTTACAAAAGTTATTTCAAGACTGAAATTTGATATGAACTTCAAGTGTTTGTCTGCAATATACCTAATATGCAAATATTTAAAGAAGTAGAAATTTTTAAAAATATACCTAATATATAAAAGTTATCAAACTTGACAAGATAGATAAATCTAAAGAGATAACTCAAGTTAACATGTTTCATTCATACATTGATCCATTCATTCAACAGTCATTTTTTGAACAAATAGCATGAGCCAGATGTATGAAATGGCTAAAGATAGAGCAGTGAATAAAAATAACATGCGCCTTATCTTTATAGCACTCATTTTTGGGGGGAAATTGAAATCAAGTAGAGAACATTAATATTGTCATTTATAAATGTCTTATATACAATAATCCCTTTCTTTATGAAATCTTTGATCTAGCTGGAAGATGTTAAATAAATAATTACATGAATACTTTCACTCATGACAAGTGTTACAAAGGTGAATTGCAAGTAGTGGGGAGAAAATGATACAGTGGAAATCAACCCACTCTGGGGATCAAATAATGCTTTCTTTGTTTTGTTTTTTTAATTTATTTGTATATTTTAAAATTACAGTTGACATTCAATATTATATCAGTATCAGGCATACAGCACAGTGGTTAGATATGTATATAACTTACAAAGCGATCCCCCTGATAAGTCCAGTACCCAGCTGGTACCATACAAAGTTAACACAATA
>PVJC01034967.1:0-18507 GCA_004026665.1 Murina feae
AGTACTTAAACTTCAAATGAGAACTTGTAAGCCAGAAGGGAGTTTTAATACACCAAACAGATGGTATGAAATCAGGTGCAAAATGACTGCTATAGAAGGAAATACTAATCAAAGTGATAAAATTAATTTCACTGTTTTGTGGTTTAACAGCCCATTTAAAAATTTAGGTTGTTTGTATACCTCACATGGAAAAGTGCTCTCCACTTTATTTGCATAATGTGTATCTTAATGAAATTTGGATCTAGAAAATATAAAATAAGGTAACTAATAAAAGTGATAGTGATATATCTGGTAGTAAAACAGATAAAATATGTTAGTACTTTAACTTTTCTTTTTATGTGAGCCCCATCAATAGCTGAGTAATTAACTGTACATAATATTTATGACAACTCTTTTTGAATATCATTCAATTCTTTCCTACATATATGTTACTCACCTTAGAGACAGAACAATAAAAAAGTGATCTAAAATGTTGTCATTTACCATAGCATTCCAAGCCCTAAATAAGATCGGAATCCCAGAAACTGAAAGATAAAATTTTGAGAACCATATAAATATATAAAGTCAAAGGCTTCTGGAAAGAAGGGGAGAGAAACAAAATTCATATTTTCTGCCCTTGGTATTGCCTTTCCTTTTAAATTCTCAATTACATATCAGTGTTCAATAAACCATTTTTATTCAATTGGCAAGTATACATTGGAGTGCCAATAGAAGAGGAATGTTGATGGGTATTCAAGAGTGGCTAAACCTTCGTTACTTAGTAACCCCTGCTACTGTAAGTCCAATTTTCTTTCAGGTAAGACCTTATTAATTTTCATTAAATGTTTATTAGTAACAATAGAAGTTCAAATAAATAGTAGGAAATCTCTAGAGAACAGCTAAGAATAAATATCTGCTAACCTTTTTAAGCTGTTCTGCCAAATAAAGGATTTTTCTCTAAAATGTATTTACTAAATTTATATTTACTTTGCTAAGTGTGAAGCAAGATATGGTTTGTACTACTTGATTTAGAAGGAATTCCAAAATAAAATGCTCTATAAAATAATGTTCAGGCTAAGTAACTTTTAGAAAACCACTTAATATCATGACCAAGATATTTAGTATTAAAAGACAATATTATATAATTCTAAAATTTATTTCAAATTTTTGTAATAAAAAATCAACTTAGGAGAAAATAAAATTGTACAAAAGGTAAATACCAAGACCTTTGATATTTGGTTTTAGTACGTGATTTTTGTCAAGAATATTTAAAATATATTATAGAAAGCTGAAATTATAGTATCAGTGAAAATATCACTTATATCAGAATCAATCATCTATTGGAATGGGTAGTAACAAAAAAAACAAATAATAAAATTTAATGTCTAAAAGTTGAGGCTTTTGTTTTATTAATAAATTTCACCAAAGCATTTTGTAGTAGATACACAGTACTCCTGTTTTAAAGTGAAGGGACTGTGAAATAAAAAATTTCAGTATTTTATTTTCAAAAATTATTAACTTCAAGAGTGCTAAGAAAAGCCAAGAAGCCTTATTCTAAATACCCCAAATGGCATCCATGCTTAAGCTATGATTCAAACCCAGAAATTCCCAGTGTCAATTTTCATAGTCTGCATAATTGATTTTCGTTTAAATCATGTTCATTATAAAACTTTAACCTGCAGCCGACAGACTTTTTATTGTTGAATGTGCAAAATAAATTAGCTATCCGTTAAAAATCATCTTTCTATCTTTTAATGAAAAGAAATTACTAGTTGGTAGAATTTCCCCATTTTCAGGAATACAGGACACAAGAAACTTCCATTGTTCAAGCTGCCTGGGCTGCCAAACGGAAGCCTCATCAGTCACTGAACTGCCCTTGAGCGGTACAGTTTTATGATATTTCTAAAGAGTCTGTTTGCACCTGAAAGTGTTCTTCCACTTAAGAAATACATTCTGGAAATAGACACATTTTCTCTCTATTCTATTCTCAGGCAAAAAGAGAGAGAGAGTGAGAAAGGAATTTTTCTTTATTGCCTTTCTTTGCTTTCCACATGCACATTCAATAAACTGTTCTGTCAAGAGAAAGAGCAAAGGGTTCAATTCAATAAAAAATTGCAGTGATTATGCTATGCAATTTTGCTCCTGCTACTTTATCACAATTTGCCACTCAAGTGGACACTGCTATGCTCCTGGCCTTAGAGGTGGGAGGAGTCCATCAACTGCTGCAAGGTCATTTTGTACCAGAAGACTCACGCCCAATTTGAGAGCATGTCTGTCTGACTGTCATCAGTCTTTGCATCATAAACCAAAGTCATGATTTAATGCAACACAAAGCAACAAAAATGGATTATTATCAAGTAACACTTATTTACCTAGATAATCTCAGGGCCTGAGTTAGTCCCTGAATTACGTAAGAAGCTGTTTTTCAGCACATTCAGGCTTCAGAGACACAACTTAACTAGTTACTGCTCTTTATTATAGCTCCACCGTAAGGCCACTTTAATGGGTATGAACACTTCGGAAGGAGCTCAAGCTGGGAGGATGATTCAATTAGCTTATTTTGTACATAGAATTGAAAGGGGGGAAAAGTAAAGCACCTCTACCCTCCAGGATGATCTAGGTCTCCTTCCAATCAGGCTATTTTGCTGGAAACTGCTAACTTCAGAACAGATTCAATAGCAACATAGTAAAGTTTTCTACTAACGTATTTATGTTTATGCTACAATCTGCAGCATACTTGCAGCTGTTATGGATCACTATAAAGATTGTTAAGCTACTTTGCATTCTTCTTGTTTACACTAAGTCACCAATATCTGGTATGCATTTTACATTTATAGGGATTTATAGGGATTTCAATTCAGACTAGTCATAGCTCATGTGGCTAAATTCTACAGTATGGACACCACAACTCTAGAATCTTATAAGTAATGCCAAACATGTAAAAAATATCCTATCTAATAAAAGAGTAATATGCAAATTAATCATCACTCTGGGACAAAAATGGCAGCACCCATAGTGATGAGGCAGGACGCTGGTGGCATTACCCTGGCAATGGGAGCCCAGCGGGCAATCAGACCACAGGCAGCACCCAACAGGGCCTGCTGGGAGGTCACCATGATGACCCTCGAGCAGATAAGCAGGGGCTGCAGGCAGCACCCAGCAGGGCCTGCTGGGAGGTCACCATGATGACCCCCAAGCAGATAAGCGGCGGCTGTAGGCAGCACCCAGGAGGGCCTGCTGGGAGGTCACCATGATGACCCCCGAGTAGATAAGCGGAGGCTACAGGCAGTACCCAGCAGGGACTGCTGGGTACCCACTGCGGAGATGGGGGAGCCAGCAACCAGGACCCCGCAGGTGGTACCCAGCCACACTGGCTGCGGAGGCAGGGGTGCGAGCCATCGGGGACCCCATAGGCGGTGCCCAGCTGGGCCACCCAGCAGGCAAGTGGGGTGACCAGAGAGCAGGCAATCAGACCGCAGGCAGTACCCAGCAGGGCCTGCTTGCCCATCCCTGTGGTGTGGAGCAGACAGGCCTGGCAGAGAGCAGAGAACCATGTGGAGTGGGCCCAAGCCATCAATAGCACATCTCCTGAGGGTTCCCGAATTGGAGAGGGTGCAGGTTGGGCTGAGGGACCTCACCGCCTGCCCTCCCCCTCCCCCACCTACCCATGCACGAATTTCGTGCACTGGGCCCCTAGAATACTATAAACATGTCAAGATCTCTAAAATGCTTTTGAAATTACAAAAGGTAGAAAGTACCTATCTGGGGAATTAGACACAGTTCATAAGTACATGTGATTGTATCTATCTGGCCATGGTTTTTACCACAAAGAATGTAAGCTATTGTTTGTATATATATATATTAGGGGCTAGAAATATACAAATAAAAACTTGAGGTGGAAAAGCAGAGTGTATATGAGGAAAAGAATGCATGTTAGTGTGCCTGGAGTTGACTTGAAGAGACTGTCAGGTATGTGGAAGCTATCTTGAAGGCTTTTGTTCTTTAATATGTGAAACATTATTTATGAACTGGACAGCAATGATGGAGTCTGGGAAGAAAAGTGAAAACAGAAATAAAAAGGCATGAAGCATCCAGAATTAGTAGGTCTTTGAAGTCTAAGAAATAGTTTACTACTAAGAGACTCTAATATTTTGAACCTGTGAAAGCAAGAAAATAGGAAACATCAAACAGATAGGAAATAACAAGAAAGGAAAGTTGATGCAAATAGATCTCATTGGACAATTTGACTACACATTATTATGTCATTGTGCAAATAGTATTCATGCTAATAAATACAGTTTCTAATTTTTTGCATATCATCAGAAATCCATGATTTTAAAAACATCAGAATTCACCCTGACTGGTTTGGCTCAGTGGATAGGGCATTGGCCTGCGGACTGAAAGATCCCATGTTTGATTCTGGTCAAGGGCATGTACCTTGGTTGCTGGCACATCCCCCGTGAGGGATGTGCAGGAGGCAGCTGATCGATGTTTCTCATCGATGTTTCTGGCTCTCTATCCCTGTCCCTTCCTCTCTGTAAAAAAAAAAAAAAAAATCAATAAAATATGTTTAAAAAGCATCAGAATTCACGTAATACAGTACCCATTCTAATAAAATAACCCAGAATATGGTATGTAATCTACACAAATCAAACACTGAAGTGACTATTTCAGGATCTGAAGTTCAGCTAGTGAATAATATGGGTGAATATGTCACAAATGAGTAGGCAGTTATACGACAACTATAGTGAAACCTTCTGTAGCACTCTTTGGGATATTTATTAGGTGTGAATTTTTAATGAAATTCTCAGAAACCATTTTTCATCCCTTATGTCTCACTAAACACCCTGAAAAATTATATATAACTTGAAATGTATATATAATCCATTTGAACATCCTTTTGTTTTTATCATTGTCTGGCTTGTACCTCATGATAGTAACAAAGAAAAACAATGACCATTTTTAGGAAGAAGAATATATTCAATTTTAAAAATATTTTTGGCTCTAATTTTTTAAGTCTTGGAATTAAAATATTTAAAATATCTGGAATTTAAGTAATTCAGTTTTTGACAAAATTTATAGGATCCAATTAGAAAATAAAATATTTTTCAAAGCTAAGCTGTTCAAATTTTGTCTGTCACATGGCCATGCATATTCTGTATGTATCAACTTTACTGGTTTGATCAATTAATATCGTGTTTCCCCGAAAGTAAGACATCCCCAGAAAATAAGACCTACTTATAGTTTTGCCTCTCGCTGAAATATAGGGCATCCTCCCTGAAAATAAGACCTCCCCAAAAATAAGACCTCCCTGATAATAAGCCCCCCCAAGCTACCGTAACTCTGGACTTTGGGCTGTAGCGGTGGGTGTCACCGCGCAGCTCACTATTCGCCACAGTATAGCTGGAGCAGACAGGAAGTGCAAGGTCTCTTTTAATCAGAGAGCCCGCGCCTCCGCCAGGACAAGCTGTGCCTGCTGCTTGCTCTGCCCTGACAGAGTCTGGCTGACTCACAATTAGATAGTGAGTCAGGCGGGGCAGGAGTCAGACACATTGTGTGGACACACAGGTAATAAATTTCCTTTTTCTTTGTTCAACAATAAATGTGTATCGTATTCTTCATGGAAAAATAAGACATCCCCTGAAAATAAGACCTAGCGCATCTTTGGGAGCACAAATTAATATAAGACACTGTCTTATTTTTGGGGAAACATGGTAAGTACTTGTATAAATAAAAACATTCAGACTTTTTATCTTTAAATTGGAAATTTTAGTAAGTTCCTTCCAGAACATAAACATCACTCTATCATTCTGCCTTTTCTTTACTGTTTCAAATTTCTCAGTTATTATTTAAATTAATCAGGTGCTATTCATAGAAACCTGTATATCCCCCAAATCAAACACATACACACACACACACATATTATATACTGATGCCTTTAGAGGAAAAACTTTTTGAAACTTACAAATCAACCAGCTGCTCAAATAAATAATGTATGCTGCAGCTGGCTGGTACATGGGCCTGAGTGTCCAATAGTAGCAGATGTCCTAGTTTTAGAATAAATGTGCTAGTGGAGGAAGGTCTTAAAATGAAATTGAAACAAATTGTGATAAAAGTCTACAAGTGAGCATTTGTTTAGAAAAATAAAATATTGAATATGTTTTTTATAAAAATTTCTGTAGATATAGAATGATTTTTACCTAAAAGATAGGAAAATACTCTATAACCCCCAAATGAATGAACATACTTTTGTTTGTTTTAGATAAAGTCATAAGCCCCTAAACTTGCAAGTGAGTGTGTTATCTTAAATTTAGAAATGTTTTTACAATCTAGAGAAATAGCAATTCAGGAAACTGACATGCATCTGTCTACAATGACATTTACTTAGTGATTTGACGTGGGCCTGTCTGAGCCTAGAATTGCTGGTAAAGTAAAGGCTAGAATGAAATATCTCAAACCAAATATTTAATGAAAACATTAAACTACGATATAAGCCTGGCTGATATGACTTAGTGGTTGAGTGTTGACCTATGAACCAAGAGGTCATGGTTTGATTCTCCAACAAGGCACATGCCCAGATTGTGGGCTCAATCCCTTGTATGGGGCGTGCAGGAGGCAGCAGATTGATGATTCTCTCTCATCACTGATGTTTCTCTCTTTCTAGCTCTACCTTCCCTCCCTGAAATCAATAAAAATATATTTAGCCCTGACCGGTTTGGCTCACTGGATAGAGTGTCGGTCTGTGGACTCAAAGGGTCCCAGGTTCGATTCTGGTCAAGGGCATGTACCTTGGTTGTGGGCACATCCCCAGTAGGGGTGTGTGAGAGGCAGCTGATCAATGTTTCTCATCAATGTTTCTACCTCTCTATCCCTCTCCTTTCCTCTCTGTAAAAAATCAATGATAGATATATATATATAACACAGCCCTTTCTTCAAGAATATTCATTTAATGTGTTAAAAGATAATTGAACAAATAATATTTTAACTCCAACAAGTGAAGGGTGCATACAAAACAATAGTAGTATAGATGAATACAACATCCCCCCTTATCTATGATTTGCTTTCTGGGGTTTCAGTTATTCATGATCTACCAAAGTCTGAAAATATTAACTGAAAAACTCCATAAATAAAGAATCCTTAAGTGGTAAGTTGTGCATTGAGCAGCACAATGAAATCTCAAACTGTCCTCACTCCAACCCTGTGGGGCAAGAATCATTCCTTTATCCAGTGGAACCACTCCATATGTGCTATCTGTCAGTCACTTAGTAACCATCTCCATTTTCAGATTGACTGTTGCAGTATCCCAGTGCTTGTGTTCAAATACCTTAAAGTAGCCTAATGCTGCAGCACAATGCCTATGTCAGTCACTGCACTTCATTTCATCACCTAGGCATTGTGTGATGAGAAAGGTGGTGAGTATAGTACAATAAGATGTTCTGAGAGACCACATTCACACAACTTATTATAGTGTATTAATTGTTCTGTTTTACTATATTATTGTTTTTAATCTCTTACTATGTTTAATTTATAAATTAAACTCTGTCATAGGTCTGTATGTATGTGTGTGCATGTATGTATAGGAAAAAACATTATATATATATATATATATATATATATATATATAGAGAGAGAGAGAGAGAGAGAGAGAGAGAGAGAGAGAGAGACAGACCGACCCCAGTACTATCCTTGATTTAAGCATCCACTGGGGATCTTGACACATATCCCTGCAAATAAGAGAGGAATACTGTAAAGCCATCATGAGCAAAAAGGGAAATTAGAGAAATTCTCATTAAGGAGATGATTATCAAAATGGTTTGAGTCAATATATTTTCTGAATAAGCAACATAGTGGTAAGGGAAATTATTCTAGGCCAGCAGTTCTCAACCTGTGGGTCGCAACCCCTTTGGGGGTCAAACGACCCTTTCACAGGGGTCGCCTAAGACCATCCTGCATATCAGATATTTACATTATGATTCATAACAGTAGCAACATTACAGTTATGAAGTAGCAACGAAAATAATTTTATGGTTGGGCCACAATATGAGGAACTGTATTTAAAGTGCCAGAAGGTTCTTTAAATAGAATCTAGGCAGAAGGAATAACATGTGCAAGTTAGGTATAGTTGAAGTTGCATAGTAAACAGGTTTTAAGGACTGAAATACAAATTAGAAAGTGAAAGCAAAAGTCTGTGGAGCAGACAGGGGAGGTCATAGATAACCGTGTATACTATGCTAAGGAGCTTAGACTTAATCCTGCAGGCAATGGAAATCTACTTAAATATTTGAGATGTGGAGGAATGTATATTGGATTTTTAAAAATATATATTTTACTGATTTTTTACAGAGAGGAAGGGACAGGGATAGAGAGTTAGAAACATGGATGAGAGAGAAACATTGAAGAGCTGCCTCCTGCACACTCCCTACTGGGTATGCGCCCACAACCAAGGTACATGCCCTTGACCAGAATCAAACCTGTGACCCTTGAGTCCGCAGGCTGACACTTTATCCACTGAGCCAAACCAGCCAGAGCTATATTGGATTTTTTACATTAGAAAAGTAAAATTCCTCCATTTCACTGTACTGAGAATAGTGTGAATATATATGAGAAGACACTGAAGTATTCATATGAGAAAAGATGAAGATTTGAGCTAACACAGTAAGGATTGAAGCCATTTCCTTAGTCAAATCCAATCTGTTTCCTCAATGATCTCCTCAAAAGCCAAACCCTTGGTTTGGGCATGAAATTTCTCATAAATTTGAACCAACCTCCTCTTCTAGCCTATTAACCTATTCCCCGCTATGTTCCCATAGCAACTCCATTTCAATACACTGAATCACTTTTCCAAAATAAGATTTGTCTTCCCTATCTGCCCCTCCCCTAAACACATTCATCTTTATCCAATAAAATGAATTACAGCTCTTCTTTCATGTCTTTCAGAGCACTTCATAATTACAGGAATTATCTCCCTATAATTCCTAGGACAATATCTTCTACACGGTAGATTCTCAATAAATGTTTGGTTAATTTAATTTGCCCTCTTGCCTCAGTACATGAAGTAACAAATTCAGATAGTTCACTTGTTTACTCAAGATAAAACAGTGCATTGCAAAGTCAGGGTTATAATTTAATCCAAGACTAAACTCTCAGGCTATCTCTTTCTTGACCACTATATGAGATTCTTAATTGTTATTTTAAGCATTTTTTCATGTCTCTTAGCCATCTGAATGTTCACTTTGGAGAAGTGTCTATTTAGGTCCTTTGCCCATCTTTTAATTGGAAGATTGTGTGTCTTCCTTTTGAATATTAACCCTTTATCAGATATTCATGAGTCTCTTAACAGTCAAATTGCCTACACCAAGATGTTCCTCCAGCATAAGCTCAACAGAGTCATATGCAAATTAATTGATTTCTCAACTATTTCTTCATCCCATGCTCTTGTCAATATTTGTTAATTTATTCACCAATGATATAGTCATCTATATGTAAAACCTGAAAGCCAGCTTGAATTCATCTACCTCCATCAATTATTCCCTAAGTTCTGTTGGTACCTCTTTCATTTTCACTTTGTGCCAGACTTTTGAAATGATGTCATAACTGTTGTCCCTAGTACCATTAAATCCCTCTGCTTCCAATCTATTCTATACACCAAAACAAACTAATCTTCACAAAGCACAATGTTAACCATGTCAATGCAATGGTAAAATAGTCTTAATGCCATTGAACACTGTTTTGAAGTGTTTAGCTAATATAATTAACCAAGAAAATTAAATATTTAAAATATATATTGAAAAAGAAAATATATCTTCTTTGGGAATAGTATTTTTGAAAAAAATTATATTCTTAATATTAATTTTCAAAATTATAAAATATCTGAAAACTAACAAAAATTTTCTTCTAGTGAAATTAAATTTAATAAAAATGAACTATTTAAAATTATACAATAATGTTGAAAAATTAATATCAGGAGAATAAAGAGGTATAAGTGGAGATAAATTCCATTTTATTATAAATTATGATAATGTCATATGATTGAAAATTAATATGTAATGCAATTTTAATGTTGACCATTATTACTTTTTTATTGATTTTGTTTTGAAAATCAGAAAATAATTTTTAAATACAGAACATGTGCCCAAAAACCCTGAGAAATTTTTTTGGGGGGGAAATTAACAGTATAAAGAAATTTGTTCTACCAGGGTAGTCATTTAGTATTGTTACATTATGAATCACTACAAAATTAGCTGCTTAAAACAATACCATTTGTTACCTCACAGTTCCTTAGGTCAGAGATCCGGCACCATATATGTTCTCTGCTCAGAAAATAACAAGGTTAAAATCACAGGGTCAGCTGGTTGCTTTCTCACTTGGAGCTTACAGCATTTTAGATAATGGTGCAGGAAGTAAGATTTATGTGTGTTGGTACTTCTGAGAATTACTTCACTCTGCCCCTTTTAACAAGGCTAGAGATATGGAATTGAACATGTATCACAGGCACAGCTAAAATCTAGCATGGAGAAGCATCTCTCATGCAGGGCACAGGCCACTCAATGATGGAGAAGCAAACACATAAATAATAGTCACACCATTACTTTCTTCATATGTTTCACATCCTTCCTTTAACTCAAAATGTTTGTGTGTGTGTGTGTGTTTTTTATTTTAACAATCCTCATGTCACCTTGTTCAGTGCAAAAATATTACAATCTCTCCGCTTTTGGGACTATTCACAGAGAAAGAGACTGCCACCTTGGCATTTTCACCCATTTCAAAGGTAGCATTGGGTTTAGAATACATTATCCTAGACATAATTTCTTCATAACAATTTCTTTTCATGTAATCCAATGCATTTTCTGAAAAAAAGTATTCTTTGTCTAACCATATTTTAGGCAGTATCAACATTTCCTTTAAAAAAAAAGAGAGAGAAATCTATTTCATTCCAAAAGCA
Source organism: Murina feae (assembly GCA_004026665.1). NCBI lineage: Eukaryota > Metazoa > Chordata > Mammalia > Chiroptera > Vespertilionidae > Murina > Murina feae. The sequence continues at coordinate 10,922 of PVJC01034967.1, forward strand.
TCTTAATGTAAATGCCGTGAAGCTTACATAATATTAACAACCAACTGTAAAATTTGGTGCTGGTCAACAGCGACATTTTGAAAGCAACTTTAATACTATGGTTTTAGACTTGAAGAGCTATTATTATTTTTAAGACGTAAAAGAAAACTCACAGGGCTGATAAAATAAGGATGGGTCCTTATTACTGCTATCTATCTAAAAGACAAATAATTGATTGATAAATTACCTTCTATAAATTATGCCATGCAATAATTCTGTTTATTAAAAATTACTAGAGGGTTATATTTCTAATAATATTCAATGAAGAATTGGTTATCTCACCCCCAATGGTCAAATCATCTTAAGAGCAATTATTAGCATATGAAAATCCTTTGGCAAATCTGAATCTACTTAAAATAATCTATCCAACTCATGAATACATTTATGCTGCAGGGTATTTCCATCTAATCCTTTCCTCCTTCTAATCCACACCCTTGGAATTAAAATGAGAGGCTTGTGCCTTTAATGAATGCACAAATACAGTATTAATATTTACTCAACAATATTGTTTAAATTTCCCACTGCAAATGAAAATGGTCAAGCTCATTTGCATTGGTAATTACTTAGCACAGACTCAATTAGCTCACATCAGTTCTTTTATATCTTTAATAAATACAATAGGTTTTAACATGCATATACATTTTTTTCTAATGCTCTAACAAGAAATATTGTGTTAAATTTGCCAGTTTAAAAAATAATTAACCAGCCTGAAACTAGAACATTCTTAACAAGAACAAAAAGAACAATCTCCTAACAGAAATGGTAACTTGATGGGTGTAGCAAAATAGTTTTTTTTAATTTATCTTTATCATTGAAAGTATTACAGATGTTCCTCCTTTTTTCTCATTGACCCTCTGAATGTCACAGGTAAGAGGAAACTATGCTTGACTAAAATAACAGTTCAATAAATGTTTGAATACATTTTTCTGATTAGAATTATTAGGTACAATTTTTATTAAAAAAATAATACAATTTGTCTCATTTTCTTTAACATACCTGGAAAAGGTATAAAATTTAAGGTATAAGTTTTTGTTTCTTTGGTTTTGTATATTTTTAATTGTTTGCTTGTTGCCAAATCAGCCCAAGTTTGTCTCTTCTGTTCCTCAAGATATTACTCTATGTAAAGAAATTATATTACTAGTAAATCTTCTAGTTTATCCAAGGAGGCCATACTCTTAATCTCTTTTAATTAAAAAATATGAATATTTAGGGGCATTTAAAACTGCAAAACAATGAAGAAGAATCACTTTTATAAGAAAATTCCTGATGTTTCTTATGTGTTTTATTTTTTTATAATAAAGAGTAAATAAAGTGAAATGTCTCAGGCCAAAGACAAACAAGGCATCTTCAAGGTTTACTGACCCTAATACTGACCTGGTGAAACATTCTGAGTCTTAATGCACATCTACAGATGAGGAAGAATAATTCGTATTTTATAACTAGGAAATCTAAATTAAAAGCAGAAATTTATTCACTAAATTGGCATTTTGGAGTTTGGGAATAACTAGTGTTATTTTTGGTAAGTGCACCTCCATCTCTCTGACTTTTAATCAAAGAATAAACTAAAAGTTTTATAAATTTAGAAGTATTGAAATTATATACTGCATATTTTCTGATCAAAATGATATTATATTATTTTTGAGAGATTTTTTATTTATTTAATCATTTGACATTTTTATTTCATGTAGATTTACTAATTTATTCCATGTGAGGGTATTGACACTATTACAGTTGTCCCCCTTTCCTTCCCCTCTTTTATCCACTCTCACCCAGCCCCCACCCACCCTCCCTCGGGCCATCACCACACCATTGTCTGTATCCATGGGCTATGCATATATGTTCTTTGGCTAATCTCTTCACCTTCTTTCATTCAGTCTCCCCCCTCCTCCTCCCTTCTGACCTCTGTCAGTCTGTTCCATTTATCCGTGCTTCTGGTTCTATTTTGTTCATCGGATTATTTTTTTCATTAGACTCCACAAAACAGGCTATTAATGGAAAAACTGATAAAACTCCAATAAGATCTGTAATTTAATTAATAATAGTATATCAAGGTTAATGTCCTAAAAACAAAATAAAACTAAGAATAAGGAGGTTGTACCCTTTGATGTCTTCCAACACAAATACAGGGTGTGCAAAAGTACGTTTATGTATGTGAGTACATGAATTTATTCATATATTAATATTTATTGATAGAGGCCCAATGCACAAAAATTTGTGCACTCGGGGGGGGGGGGTCCCCTCAGCCCAGCCAGTGCCCTCTCACAGTCTGGGACCCCTCGGGGGATGTCCACCAGCTGGCTTAGTCCTGCTCCCCGGGGGTTCAGGCCTAAGCTGGCAGTCAGACATCCCTCTGGCAGCCCAGGGGCCCTCAGCGATGTCCACTTGCCAGTGGGGAGCAGGCCTAAGCTGCAGCCAGACATCCTTAGCACTGCTGAGGAGGCAGGAGAGCCTCCCACCACCACTGCTGTACTGGCAGCCATCAGCCTGGCTTGTGGCTGAGCAGAGCTCCCCCTGTGGGAGTGCACTGACCACCAGGGGCAGCTCTTGCATTGAGCATCTGCCCCCTGGTGGTCAATGTATGTCACAGTGACCAGTCATTCCCAGGCGTTCTGCTGTTAATGTCAATTTGCATATTACCCTTTTATTATATAAGATAGAGGCCTGGTGCAAGGGTGGGTGCTGGCTGGTTTGCCCTAAAGGGTGTTCCGGATCAGGGTGGGGTTCCCGTTGGGATGCCTGGCCAGCCTGGGTGAGTAGCTGGTAGCTATTTGCAGACTGGCCACAGCCCCTTCAAGGTGGGTGTCCCCCCTGGGGTGCCTGGCCAGCCTGGGTGAGGGGCTGAGAGCCGTTTTCAGGCTGGCCACATCCCTCTCAGGGAGGGGGGTCCTGCTGGGGTGCCTGGCAAGCCTGAGTGAGTGGCTGATGGCTGTTTGCAGGCTGGCCTTCCAAGTGAGTCTGGCTGGAAGCAGGTATCTGGGATTTATCTTCTATAATTGAAACTTTGTTGCTTTAACCAGAGCCCAGGTCGGGTTGCCCCTGACAACCCAGGCTCCCAGCGCTTCCTTGAGCCCAAGCTGGCTGGAAGCAGGTATCTGGGGTTTATTTATCTTCTATAATTGAAACTTCGTTGCCTTGAGCAGAAGCCACAGCCGGCCAAGGCAGGAGAGAACCTTAGCTTCCTCCATTGCCAGGGCAAGGCTCCTAGTTGCTCCAGCTCCGTGGCTGCTGGCCACCATCTTGGCTGGGTTAATTTGGATATAGTCACTCTGATGGGCTGGTGGGCATGGCTTAGGTGTAGCAGAGTGACACTGATTTGCATATTACTCTTTTATTAGATTAGATTGTACTATTTTCCACACAAACAACTATAAACCTACTTTGCCTCACTGAGCTACAGATCACATGCATTTAATTAATTAATATCTATTAAATGAATGTTAAAAGAATAAGTCAGTGATTAAATTATTTATTAGATGAAGTGTTGCTGCTTCTAATATTTTCTACATGTCCCCCAACTCAGGAGCATTTTCATCAGAATCACTCTGAGAAATAGAATGTTATGTTCAGCTTTTTGCTTCCAAAGCAGAATATCTGCAGATGGGGTAAGTAAGGCTAGCCTTTTAATAGCTCCTGAGGAAACTTGTGTAGAAACATATTAGTGATTTTGTACTTTAAGATATAAATATTAAGCTCATAACAGGCCCTTTCCTAACCTTTCCTTACTGTATGAGCCATGGAAACAAAAGATCTCATAAATAAGTTAGATGCTTGGTAGTCACATTAAAAAAAAAGCTATGTAATAAATTATATTTCCTAGTTTTATGCTATTTTTAATGTGTTTCTAAGTGTATTTCAAAGAAAAATAGTATAGTTGAAATCATCTCTCCACATATGAAATATGTTTACAAATATTAATATGATAAAACTGAGTTCACAGTGTCAATATACATTGTAAATTGTAATAAAACTCACTCATCACTTATCTGGCAAAGTGGTAAGTAGTGTACATTCTTTGGAAAAATGAATTCCCTATGGTTAGAGCTCAGTACCCTTGATGGTTATAACTGCTGGTTAATGCTGTCATTACGTAGGATGTTACTGGGTTTTAACCTGCCCTGTTGTGAGAATGGCTTGGATTTTCTTAAATCCAATAGTTAAGAGCACTTGGTAAATGAAAAGAAGCATTGTATAACAGGGTTCATATGTATCTTCAACTAATTTATCCCTTGGGAAAAAAATTACTGTGGCACAGCAGCCTATAAAACCTAGGCAAAACACCTTGAAGTGCTGCCCAGATATTTACAAAATACATTCAGAAGTGATCTGTTATATTCTATAAATGAGTGTACTTCCCTGAATGGAATAACTGTATTTAATGCCAATCATGGCTGTTTGGTTAATAGATATCTCCAGTTTAAATTGTATTATAAATAAACAAACAAACAAATAGTATTTTACATTAAAAACTAGCTGCTGCACATGTATCAATCTCAACTGAGCTATATAACTCAAAAATAAATTATTGTGTCTAAACCCTATTCTTTCTCCTTGCTCTGATATATGTTCATTCTATAAAGTTAATGGCAAATATACAGTTTAGAATTTGGGGTTATATATTATTTAGAGAAATCAGCAGGTGGAACTATGAGTTAGCCACTAGGATTATATCCAAAACAGCATACATTCTCTATGAGTTGCCACAGATGTGGCAGATATTTGCAGAAACTCTCTAGAGAAATCAAAGGGCTTAATTCTTTAAATGTCAGTTTTCCCAGTCTAGCTAATCATAACTTAGAGGTGAATGTCTGTATCCCCATAATGACATTTTCCCCAGTTACAGCATCATCAAAGCAGAATAAATTTTATATTATTCTCCCATACTCTCAAAGGACCTGCTAAGTGCCTATTCTTTAAGTTTGGTTATATGTATTTCAGGATTTTCCCTTCTTATTAACCAATAGAAATAGTTATAGTCAGAAGAACTTACTTTGCTAGTGATATGTCGCTGACCTGGAAACAGAATCTTCCGAGGTATATGCTGAGGTCTGTGGGCAGTTTACTCTAAAAAAAAAAATCCTCAATAAATGCTCATTAATTTAAAATAAGGGGAAAATCAGTCGGTACCCTCTTTAAATATGCTCTAGACAATTTGTGCCATTATCAAAAAGATCTATAAAAAATGGATCTACATCAAATAACATGATATTCACATTAATATTGCTTTCTTGTTTTCTATAATATCCTTTCTCTAACCATCTACACAACTAGGGGGAGAAAACTATGTCCCTTCTGCTTTGTGTGTATGTGTGTGTGTGTGTGTGTGTGTGTTTTATCCTAAGAGTTAGAATAGACCTTATAATTCATATACTCCAACTTGCTAATTTCACAGGTCGGGAATATGAGATACATGTAATGTTTTATCTAATTGATTTGGTCATATCTCTTCAAAATAATTTTTGCAATGAGAAAATGCATTCGCTTATGAAATAAATATATACTTACTTTTCCCCCAAAATTTTATTAGAATAACATATGCTGATTTAGTCCAAAATAGCAAGGGAAAATAGTAATTTTAACAACAGGCTCATTAATGAATATGAAATATATAAACCGCTAGTAGCATGGATGTTTATTTCAATTTACATTTAACCAACAGACCAACAAGACTACGTGTTAAACAATTTGGAATTTAAATTGAAGTTAAATAGAGCTGAGAGTAATATTATGTTTAAATGACAAATCTTTTGAAGAATTCTGTTTTCTATATGCAGCTCTCCTGATTATTCGGTTGTTACAGATTTAGAAGAATTTTTGATGAACACAGTTGCCATAAGACTTGACCAGGCATAAATATTTTTGAGTTTTACTTATCCCTCTTCAAAACATGAATAAGTAAATATTATAAATTTGTGGACAAGCCTCATTTGGCCGACATCTTACATATATTTTATCAGTGACTTTATTGTGTAGACTACTCTATGAGAGGCTGATTACCTGCTACACCCACAACCACTGATGAGTGATTGTACACAGTGATTGGTCATGGCCTGCTCCACCGACTATAAATGCTGGATTCGAGATTTGCATTGGGCTACTAAGATGGACTGATTAAAAAATAATGATAATAAGTAAATAAACTTTGATAAGTAAAAATATTTGATCCAGTGTGTTAATTTTTCAGCGAACTGAATTATCACTCTTGAATAAATTGAATTTGAGACATAAAGAATTAGCAAGAATTATTATTTAGCATTAATACAAAAAATAATTGAAACAAATACATACATACATTGACTAATGTTAAATTATCATTTTATATGCCTAGATTGGCAGGTGTACATGGCCCATTGCCTTTGATAGTAAAATGGTTTAAAATAAATAGGTTATAATTCTGAGTTAAAGAAAAAAGGATGGAGATATGTTTTGGTTTCAACTTTAATTCAATAGGCTGTCAATATTTTAAAATCAGAGAGACTATGTGTTGTTTGATAGGATTGCCATAACAAAATATTACAAACAACATAAATTTAGTGTCGTGAAAAAGGCTAGAAGTCCAAAATCAAGAAGTTGGTAGAGTTGATTCCTTCAGAGGGCTGTGTGGGAAGGATTTATAACAGACTTCTCTCCTAAGCTTAAAGATGGCTACTTTTCCCCATGTCTTGTCACAGCATTTTTTCTCTCTGGTGTGTCTCTGTACCCAAATTTCCCTTTATATAATGACTAGGGGCCCGGTGCACAAAAATTTGTGCACTCGGGGTGGAGGGAGTCCCTCAGCCCGGCCTATGCCCTCTCACAGTCTGGGACCCCTCAGTGGATGTCTTATGATGGCCCCAGTCCGCCAGGCGCCTTTTGTGTGTGTGCGTGTGTATGTGTGTGTGTATGTGTGTGTGTGTGTCACCACTGGGGACCTGCCCCCAACCGCATCTGAGGCTCGGAGCAGTCCTCCTGTGTGTGTCTACCTGCCGGGGGCCTGCCCCCAGGCTTGGAGCAGGCATCCCCTCTATGTTGATCTCTCAGACTCTTGCCCTCCCTTGCATGTTGTTCTCTTTTTTGAGCTGTGACCAGGGCTGGGTGCGGCCTGCCTCCCAAGCTTGCCTACTACCCATCTTCCTCCAGCCACCAGAAAGCAGAGAAAACCCTTACTCGTGGTCAGGCCAGCCTTTTCCTGCTCCCTGATCCCCGGAAGGGACCTGGGAAGCTGCCAAGCAGGCCGCCAACTCTTTCCCACTCACCCGTCCCCTGCTGCCTTCCTTTCCCACTTCCCGGTGCCGCCAAGGGGTCTGGGGAGCTGCCAAGCAGGACCCCGGCCCCTGCAGCCTTGCTTTCCCGCTCTCCGGTGCCCCGCAAAGGGCCTGGGCAGCCACCAAGCAGGCCGAGACCCCCCCCCTGCCGCCTCTTACCCGCTTCCTGGTGCCCTCCAACCCTGCCGCCTCTTTCCCATCACGGGTCCTGGGTCCTGCGCTGTCCCGCCCTGCAGCCGCTCTGTGCACTCGGGAGGTTCCTCAGCCTGGCCTGTGCCCTCTCGCAGTCTGGGACCCCTCGGGGGA
>PVJC01034968.1:0-18508 GCA_004026665.1 Murina feae
TCAGCCACCACCTGCCCAGCCCACTCTGCTGCCCGCTGGTTTCCATGATTCACCCGCTGCTCTCTCCGAGGCTCCCGGCCGCCATCTTGCCTGGGCTAATTTGCATACAGCCACTCTGATTGGCTGGTGGGCGTGGCTTACCCTGTCTCAGAGAAACGGTTAATTTTACTATTTCGCTTTTATTAGTTTAGATTATTTTTCACACAAGCAGCTGTAAACCTACTTTTGCCTCACCCTGTTTGTGAAATCTAAAAAAAAACAACCAAACTTATAGAAACACAGAACAGATTGGTGGTTGCCAGAGGCAGGGGGTGGAGTAAATGGATGAAGGTGTTCAAAAGGTACAATCTTCCAGTTATAAGATAAACATGTCCTGGGGATATAATGAATAACATGGTGACTATAGTTAACAATACTGCATTGTATATTTGAAAGTTGCTTAGGGAATATATCTTAAAAGTTCTCATCATAAAAGTACACACACACACAGCCTTTGTTACTATGTAAGGTGATGGACATTCACTTAACTTATTGAGGTAATTGTTTTGCAGTATATACATATATCAAATCATGTTGTTCACCTTAAACTAGTACAATGTAATATATCAATTACATCACAATAAAATTGGAAATAATAGCTGAGAGTTTGGTAAACATGAGTTAAATTTTGGATCCTCCACTGAATAATTGTGTGACCTTGGAAACCTTCTAAGCCTCTTTCCTTACCAATTAAATGAGAATAATTACAGTTTCTTCCTCCTGGTATTATTTTTAGTATTAATGATATAATTCATCTGACTCCCTTACCTTTGTGCCTGGCCTATAGTAAATACTCAAAAAATGTTACCTGTAATTATTAAGCCTCATGTACATAAAGCTTTGTAGATACAACATTTAATATACTATATACCATGTAGATTTATTTTTATAAAACTACTAGGGGCCCGATGCACAAAAATTTGTGCACTTGGGAGGGGAGGGAGTCCCTCAGCCTGGCCTGTGCCCTCTCACAGTCTGGAATGCCTCGGGGGATGTCCACCTGCTGGCATGTCTGGCCAGCCTGGGTGAGGGGCTGATGGCTGTTTGTAGGCTGTCCAAGCCCTCAGTGGGGATCCTCACCCCATGGGGGTGTGGCCAGCCTGGATGAGGGGCTGAGGGCCGCTTTCAGGTTGCCCACAGCCTATTCAGGGTTCGTATCCCTACTGGGGTACCTGGCCAGACTGGGTGAGGGGTTGAGGGCCATTTTCAGACTGCCTACAGCCCCTTCAGTGTCCAGGTCCCTACTGGTGTGCCTGGCCAGCATGGGTGAGGGGCTAGGTGAGGCAGCTGGGTGCCGCCTCCGGGATCCTGATTGCTGGCTCTGCCTCCTCCACAGCCAGAGCCCAGCTGGTCGTGCTGGGCACTGCCTGCGACTCCCACTCCTCTGCTTGGGGGTCATCGTGACCCCTGGGGTCATCGTGACCACAGGGGGTGCTGCCTGTGGTCTGATTGCCTGCTGGGCTCCTGTTGCCAGGGTAACGCCACCAGTGTCCTGATCCACCACTATGGGCACCTCCATTTGTCCCGGAGTGGTGGTTAATTTGCATATTACTCTTTTATTAGATAGGATATTTGGGAAATAATATTTTTATACTTTCTACCTGTGACCTAATATTTATTTTTTTATTTTATAGTAAACAATGTTTCCTATGAGGTATTGATATAACAGAAATTTTGTTTTCATAGTAGCTCATGGCTCTACATTGGCTTTTATTTTTTTAAATATATTTTTATTGATTTTTTACAGAGAGGAAGGGAGAGGGAAAGAGAACCAGAAACATCAATGAGAGAGAAGCATTGATCAGCTGCCTCCCACACACCCCCCATCAGGGATGTGCCCACAACCAAGGCACACGCCCCCGACTGGAATCGAACCTGGGACCCCTGAGTCTGCAGGCCGATGCTCTATCCACTGAGCCAAACCAGTCAGGGCTACATTGGCTTTTATTAATGTGAAGCCAAAATTCTGCATGTAGGATAGACTCCCCATCCTGACATTTGACATTAGTTTAAGTTGCTACTAATGTTCCCTGATATGAAGGAAACACTGTACCCATTTCTGTCTTCCAGGAGAATACCATGTTTTATTTTAAGTAATTTATTCTTTTATTTAGTAAAACTAGGAGCCCGGTGCATAATATATTGTACACTCAGGGAGGGGGGAGTCCCTCAGCCTGGCCTGTACCCTCTCACAGTCTGGGACCCCTTGGGGGATATCCACCTGCTGACATGCCACCTGCCCCACCCACCCCACAGCCTACCACCCACCCCGCCCACCCCGCCGCCTGCCACCCGCCACTTCTACCGCACCTGCCTCTGTGGCTGCCGGCCTCCATCTTGGCTGAGTTAATTTGCATAAAGCTGCTCTGATTGGCTGGTGGGCGTCACTTTGCTGGTGAGCGTGGTTTAGGCGTCCCGGAGAAATGGTTAATTTCAATATTACTCTTTTATTAGAGTAGATGCCTTGATGAGCCTTTATGATCATCCTGAGTTATTGTAGGACATTATTCCCTCACTAGAGGCAGAGTACACAAAAATTTGTGCATTTGGGAGGATCCCTCAGCCTGGCCTGTGCCCTCTCATAGTCTGGGACCCCTAAGAGGATGTCCACATACTGTTTTAGGCCCACTCCCTGGGGGATTTGGCCTAAGCTGGCAGTCAGACAACCCTCTGGCAGCCTGGGAGCCCTTGGGGGATGTCCACTTGCCAGTGAGGAGTAGGCCTAAGCTGCAGTCCTATATCCTTAGCACTGCTGAGGAGGTGGGAGAGACTCCCACTACCACTGCTGTACTAGCAGCCGTCAGCCTGGCTAGTGGCTGATCTCCCCCTGTGTGAGGGCACTGACCACCAGGGGGAAGCTTCTGGATTGTGTGTCTGCCCCCTGGTGGTCAGTGTGTGTCATAGTGACCAGTCATTCCCAGTAGTTCTGCTGTTAGGGTCAATTTGCATATTATACTTTTATTATATACGATAGAGTCCTGGTGCATGGGTGGAAGGCAGCTGGTTTGCCCTGAAAGGTGTCCCAGATCAGGGTGGGGTCCCACTGGGGTGCCTGGCCAGCCTGGGTGAGGGGCTGAGGTCCATTTATAGGCTGGCCACACCCCCTTCAGGGTGGGGGTCCCTGCTGGCATGCCTGGCCAGCTTGGGTGAGGGGCTGATGGCCTTTTTCAGGTTGCCACAGCCCCTTCAGGATGGGGATCCCTGCTGGGGAGCCTGACAAGCCTGAGTGAGGGGCTGATTGTTGTTTGCAGGCTAGCCACCATCCCAGCAACCCAAGCTCCCAGTGAGGCTGTCTGGAAGCAGGTATCTGGGATTTATTTATCTTCTATAATTGAAACTTTGTTGCCTTGAGTGGAGGCCACAGCTGGCCAGGCCAGGCAGGAAGCTTGGCTTCTATCGCTGGGGCAACCATGCTTCTGCTTGTTCCAGCTCTGTGGCTGCTGGCCACCATCTTGGTTGGGTTAATTTGAATATAGTTGCTCTGATTGGCTGGTGGGCATGGCTTGGGATGTAGCAGAGATGTGGTCAATTTGCATGTTTTTTTTTTATTAGATTAGATACTATTGTTCAAATCAGGAAATCAAGGTTTTTTTTTTAAAGAAACTGATTCTTCCTCCCTTTTTTAATATAATTTTACTGCTATATATTTGCTTCTTTCCTTGAAACTTACCCATTCCAGATATCAACTACCTAATTTGATTTAGAAAAATAGTTTTAAAGCATCCTCACAGATAGCAGGTCTTTAGCAGAAACCTTCTTATATTGCCTAATCAATTAATGGCTCTTTCATGGGAATTTCACTCAGTGGAGGATAGTAGCTAAGAAGACAGATATTTAGGGCAAACCACTCATACTCAATATTTTTGTAAAGAAAATTGTGCCTGCCTTACTGATTTCTTGAATGATTCTTATGAAGTAGTTTCATATTTATATTGTTAATGTAATAATTTATTGCCATAGGAGGTGACTTGTTCAGAAATCACTGAGGTCTTATTATAAACTAGAGGCCTAGTTCATGAAAATTTGTGTACTCCAGTGGGTCCCTCAGTCTGGCCTATACCTTCTCACAGTCCGGGAGCCTTCAGGGGATGTCCGACTGACAGCTTAGGCCCACTCCTCTTCAGGAGGTGACTAGCTTGCCAATCAGGGGATGGTGCTGTCAGTGAGTGGTCGGCCATCACCCTGCTGGTGGCCTCCCTTTTTAGGAGTGACCCTGGTGGGCTGATCGGGGGACGGTTGCTGCCCTGCTGCCTTCCAGTTGCTGTCCCCTCCTGCTGTCTACTGGCACCTGCCTTGGATGGCCTGGCACCACCCACTCACCAGCTCCGCCCCCTGCTGACCAGTTGTTCTGCTGTTCAGTCAGTTTGCATATTACTCTTTTATTATATAGGATAATGCTCTTATTCCTGTGACTATACTGTATAAATAAGACCTAACTAAGGTAATATACAATATACTCCTCACTTAATTTGAACTTGTTAAGATGCTTAAACAGGGTTTAAGAAAACCTCAACATTAGGTAGGAAAATGCAAAAGATAAAGTGCAGCAAGGAAGGAAAACATAGGCTTGACCACTATAGAAGGATAAAGAAAATGCAGGAAATTCATAAGATTGCCTGGCTTTTTTCTTTTCAAAGCAAGATCAATTTTTGTAGGTAAAAGTAAATTAGTTGTCTAATTTCTTTGCTCATAGTAGACATTCAGTTTATTTAAATCATTCCCAGCAAATGATAAAATTCCATTTAGAAGTCTGATACTTTGAAAGTTAGTTTTATCATTCAGACATTTAAATCAAAACAATAGTGATATATACTATATTTCCAGGTCTTTATATGTACTTGATTATTTTACAAATAATATTATAGTAAATTATTAGTGCATGTATCTTTCCACCCTACCAGACCAGGACCTTTTTGTGGATAATTGTCTTGCCTTCATATTTGCTGTCACAAAAATTTTCTTGTGAAGAGTAGGTACTCAGTGTTGAATAAATGGTTAGTAATGACAGTCATTTTATTTTCTATGTTTATAAAGGTGAGGGTTGGAGTTCCTGTAATCATACATGTTTCTGGTAAAAGATGAAAGTAGAGCCACCATTCATTAAAAATATGATTACCTATACATCAGGCAACAACATAATACTTTTATCTCCATCATCAAAATATATATAATTAGTTTCCAGACTATCTAATAAGATGATTCCACTATTTAGAGGAGCTTTAACTCTGCCAGAATGTCATGGAAATAGATTCATACATGATTTTCTATATCATTTCAATAACACATTAGAAATATAACTCATACTTCACTTGTAACCAGAAAACACCTAAATGCAGTGCCTATCAACTTTACTAATATTTCACTGTTTATCATAAATGAGACCTACAAAATTATATAAAATAAAATCACATAAAAATTTTAATCATGTTCCAGGGTGCATACATGTTAGTAAATCAAACTGATATTCTACCACCTACATATGAAAAGTAATTAGTAGGACTAAAAACAAAATCACATCATTCTAATGTTTTTTTGTTTGTTTTTTTCTAAAATTTGTTTTAAATAACAAATTGTATTTTTTCACCTGATAATATAGAATTTCACTGCTCCAGTTTGGTTGATAAATTAACTACTATATGTACTTTTCCAGTATGAATAATTGCATTTGTAGTCACAAAATTGTATATGTGTGTACCAGAGGAACCAATAAAAATAAATTATAACCACTTTAGAGATGGCTTTTGACATAACTGTAACAGAAAAATGGGGGAGGGCCCTGCTATGATAGTGCTTCAATATAATTTATGTAAATGTACACTGCATATAAAAACAGTAATATTTTAAACCTATTTTTAATTATTATATTACTTTCAATGAAACCCTGGTACAATTATGAACATTATTTCTTGAAAGTCAATGGACAATACTAAAGACACTTAATAAAAGATGTCAGCAAATACACAGTTTTGACTGAAAATCAAAATTTACAGTATAAACAAAACCATTTAAAAACATGGAAATATATTTCACATTTAAGTTGTTACAATAAGAGCTGGCGAAGCTGCTCTCTTTCTTCTTAAAATGGAATGAAACTAATGAAACTACCATCATGAACATTTTGCAGAAATATAATGCTTACAAGTAATAAAATTAATTTTCAGAAAAAATATATTCTTGGCTTCAAATCAAAGTAAAAAATAAGTAATGACAGGAATGGATAGTTAGGTAGATAATGAAATAATCTCACCCATTACTTTCTAAGCCAAAGGATATTTTAATATGTATGTATATTTAATCTTGCAACTGTTTATACATACAGAAAAAAATAAAATGCCAAATGTATGAATTCATTCATACAGTGAGCATTGATATAATGTATAAAATTTTCAGTTGACCTTTATGTAGCTCCAGGCCCAAAGTATAAGCTTCCTTTATATCGACAATCCATGTCCATTATTTCTTCAAACTTATTTTTCAGAAAAGTTTCTCTATTAAAGGTAAGTGCACAAAGATTTGCTTTTTTTACTTTTTGGCACTTATGAATAATTTGCACTATTTGTTCATAACTTAGAGATCCTCTTAATTGCATATGCATTTCCACAGATGAATTATGAGCCCTGTGAGTATGAAATGGCTGGTACGATGTGTCTGTATAAAACAGTGATTTAGTAAATGTTTAAGAATGAGCATGTGTTCACCACTCCTGTTTGACATAGTACTGGAAGTGCTAGCCATAGCAATCAGACAACAAGAAGAAATAAAAGATATCCAAATTGGAAAAGAAGTTAAACTGTCATTATTTGCAGATGACATGATATCTAATCTAATAAAAGAGTAACATGCTAATTGCATCACTCCACTACATCCAAAGCCACACTCACCAGCCAGTCAGAGCAACTATATGCAAATTAACCCAACAAAGATGGCGGCCATAAGCCACAGAGCTAGAGCAAACAGGAGGCTTCATTGCCCGGTGATGGAGGAAGCTGCCTGCCTAGGCAGGTTGTGGCCTCCACTTAAGGCAACAAAGTTTCAATTATAGAAGATAAATAAACCCCAGATACCTGCTTCCAGCCACCCTCGTTGGGATCTTGGGTGACTGGGGGCTGTGGCCAGGCTGCAATCAACCCCTCACCCAGGATGGCCCCACCCTCATGGGGTGAGGGTCTCTTCTGCGGGGCTTGGCCAGCCTGAAAATGGCCCTTGGAGAGCGGGCCTAAACCAGCACATGGACATCCCAGACTGCAAGAGGGCACAGGCCAGGCTGAGGGATCCCACTGATTGCACAAATTTTTGTGCACCGGGCCTCTAGTTGTACATATAAATCCCTAAAGACTCTATCAAAAAAAACTACTAGACTTAATAAAATAATTCAGCAATGTGGCAGTATACAAAATTAACACCCAGAAATCTATGGCTTTTGTATACACCAATAAGGAACTCACCGAAAGAGAAACGAAAAAGCAATCCCATTTACCATTGCAACAAAAAAATTAAGGTACTTAGGAATAAACTTAACTAAAAAGATAAAAGAGTTGTACTCAGGAAACTACAGAATATTGGAAAAAGAGATAGAGGAAGACATAAACAAGTGGAAGAATATACTGTGTTCACGGATTGGTAGAACCAACATCATTAGAATGTCTATGCTACCCAAAGCAATCTATAGATTCAATACAATCCCCATTAAGATATCTATATACCTTTTTGGTATATAAGATGATGGTCAACCAACTGAGGCACACAGGCCAGTGTGGGCTTTCTGTTTTTCATTAGGTAAAATATTTAGTTTAGCAAACAAATCATACTTAAATCAAATAACAAAATATCAAAGTGTAATATTTCTTTGATTATTATGAATTATATTAAGAAAATTTAAGTTATCTAAATGGCATTTCATAATTATATTTTAAAGGAAAATATCACATAATTTCTGTCCTATCATCCTGCACACTTTATGACATACTTTTCATTATACATAAATAGCAGAAGTACTCAACTTCATGGTCGAAACTGTGTTGGATGAACAATATATAATGAAGGACACAGGCTGGCATGTGTAAAGTCTTATTGTTAACATTAGCAGTAAAACTCTTTCCCTAGATAGTGCGGAACTTGTATGATCAACTAGTAGAACAATGTGCTGATGAAGACAAGTTTTGGGGATTCAAAAATCAATAGGCCAGTTAACTATGTAAAAATGTACTTTGTTTCTTGTTCACACATTGTACATTTCCTCCCAGTCAGTTATCTGAAAAGTAGCCATGAAGGGACCTTGGAAAACAAAAGTTTGTGAATAGCTTACTGTGAGCACTGATAATGAGTCAATAGTATCAGCAGAAATATGCAACACTTGAAGGTGAAGACAGCCCTAGAATTGACGAGGCATCTTTCCTTGAAATAAGCACAGCATTCTTCTACTCTTGTAAAAGCTCGCCATGTGTGGCTGCTTTTATTTGTGTCAATTTCACTCTTAAGTCATAATTCTTTATAGCTAAATTTGACATTTTTAGGAAGAATCACAGCATGAATAGTCCCTGTGTTCTCCATAGGTTTTAACTTTACCCTATCAATGAACTTGAAATAATTAAAAAATAATGTTCTTCAAAATGATTGATTTTATCAAACTAGTCTCAGTTGGCTTGCAACTTTCTTGACTCCTCAGCTCATCACTATTCCACATACTCTCCATATTGTCAGATCTTCTCTCTATGATTAATTGATCAAAAACAATGACAGCCATAAAAGTGTAGACTGCACAAACTCTGTGCCCTTATTAGTTTTTGGCAAAGCACATTTTCTTGGATAAGTGAACATATGTGAAGTAATAAATCTATAAAGATGGTTTATGAGGTATTGCTGCAAAAATCAAATTATGTCACAATTTATGCATAAAATGATAAATGCTCACTAAGATGTTTTTCTTTGTTTTCTTTTGGGATGGTAGTGTGGCTTGCTATTTGTTTTGTTTTTAATTTTGTAGAAGACAAAGGGAGATGTTTTTTGGTTTGAAATTTGCTTTTGGTGCAGAAAGTGCTAACATAACCATTATGGCTAAATGAATTCCCAATAACTGACCCTAAAATGGAATATTTTGGAGAGTTTAGTAGGTAATGAAAACTGAAAGAGAAATTATAGTTGTGGGTGTGAATCCTAGAAGTAAATGGGTAAGTTCTATATAGGACTATGATGATAACTAAACACATACGAGTACTGGGCACTTGAAATATGGCTAGTCCAAATTTATATATTGTGTCAGTGTGAAATACACACCAGGCTACAAAGATTTCATGTGAAAAAGAGACTGTAAAATGTCTTATGCTAAGCACATAGTAGGCAGTTTTAGTACTTGAAGAAAATGAAAGGAAGGGAAGGGAATTTAATATGATGTATACTTGCAATGGGTGGGATGCTCTTTTATGTGCTCATAACTGTTTTCCCTGAGACCTAACTGGTTTGGCTCAGTGGATAGAGCATCAGCCTGTGGACGGAAAGGTCCCAGGTTTGATTCATGTCAAGGGCACATGCCCAGGTTGCCGGCTTGATCCCCAGTAGTGGGCATGCAGGGGTCAGCTGATTGATGATTCTCCCTCATCATTGGTGTTTCTATTTCTCTCTTCCTCTCCCTTCCTCTCTGAAATCAATAATATATATATATATATATATATATATATATATATATATATATATATATATATATATAAATAATGTTTTCCCTGAGAAGGAAACATTTGAGTAGAGACCTGAATGTAGGACCAAGTGATGCAAAAATATGAAATGAACGTGTTTCAAAGTAGAAGTGTGTACCCCATTAGGCTTTCCCTAATTGTAAATCAAATCCACATGGAGTGATTATTTTGTAAACATATAGCTTTATTTTTGTACATTCCATGAGAGTAAGGGCCATATCTTCAGTTTCTAGAACATTACAGTACATTATAAAGAGTAAATTTTCTGTATTTGTCAAATGAATGAATGAAGGAACCAATGAACCATCCTCTCATCAACCAATATGTATTGAATCACTTCATGCTGAGTAAACATGTTAGGCACTGTGGAAAACATAAGATGTAGACAAATCAGTGATCTCACACTGCTTGTATTCTGGCAAAGCAGAAAAAAAACAATGCATAAAAATAGCTAATAATGCCAGGCAGTCTGAGGAAAGGAAACAATAATTGGCTATAGGAGCTTAGTATGGAAAGATTGGTATGTAGATGTCTCTGAAAAGATGGAAGATGAAGTGAGTTGGTACTTAAACTGGCAACATGGGAGGTGTGAGCTCTCTAGAGGAAGTGAGCTTCATGACTAAATAAGAACCTCAAAGAAAATATTTCCTCAAACATGCATGTAGCTTTACAGTTTACAAAGCACTTTCACACCTATTTAATTACTTATTTCTCATAATAAATTTTGAGGCCAACAGAGAAGGGTCTGATGTCAAAGTATATTTTTAGGAAACTGAAACCACTTGACTGGAGTTGAAAGTAAAACGCATGTTTTCTAATTCTTATTGTTGTTCTTAATCCTCACCTGAGGATATCTTTTCCATTGATTTTTTTTAGAGAGACTGGAAAGGAGTGAGTGTAGGGGAGAGAGAGAAATATCCATGTGAGAGAGACACATCATTGGTTGCTTCTCGCCCACACCCTGACCAGGGCTGGGAGCAAACCTTGTCAGGCACAAGATAAGTGCCCTTGACCAGGAATCAAACCCAAAACCCTTCAGTTGGCTGGCCGATGCTCTAACCACTGATAACACTGGCCAGGGCCATGTTTTCTGATTTTTAGTCTAGGGCTTTGTCCTCAATACAAAGACTCAAAGGGCAGAGCAATTACACAGCTGGGATCTTGTCTCTAACTACAATTATGAGGTGTTTCTCCTGGACATGTTTGGCTAACTGTGGCTAATTGTGTTTCTATTACGTGTTTATTTGTGTTTATCTAATCTCCCTATTAGATTAAGCACCTTCATAAGGGTTGGGTTATGACCCCTATTTACTTTGTAATTTCCACAGAACATAGCACAATTGAGAGGTATTGATTTTCCTACCTCTATTTTAAAGCAATATCATGAAAAAGGAAAATAATAAATTCTATCAAAATGTATTATAAATTAAATTATTTATAGATTAAACTACAAAAATATATACACACAAAGCACATAGCTTACATTATTTTATTAAGAGGGCATGCTTATCTACAGCCAGTGATTACTCAGATCTTTAAATATCTATCTATCTATCTATCTATCTATCTATCTATCTATCTATCTCTATAGATACAGATCTATAGATCTATAGATATATATAGGTATATATATGGACATATAATATCCTCATCACAGATTGAAGGTCACAGAAACTAACAATTTAATTACAAGATTTTATAAACAAGAAAATACTGTTTATATTGTATTAATCAAATACTAAATTACTTAGTTAATAGTCTACACAAAAAAGAAAATATGTTTCAAAAGCAGGAACATTAAATGAATTGTCCTAAGTTTCTTCAAAATTTATTTTTCAACTAGAGGCCCAATGCATGAAATTTGTGCAAGAGTAGGCCTTCCTTCCCCCACTGCCAGCACTGGCTTCCCTCTGGCACCTGGGACCCGGGCTTCTCTCGCACCCATGGCTTCATCCCAAAGGTCCTCTGGAAGGACAGCTGGTCTAATTAGCATATTTTACTTTTATTATTATAGACTAGCATCTAATATAATAAAGAGTAATATGCAAATTGACCATCACCTGAGACACCTAAGCCACGCCCACCAGCCAAGCCATGCCTCCCAGCCAATCAGAGCACTGTATGCAAATTAACCCAGCCAAGATGGAGGCCAGCAGCCATGGAGCTAGAGCAACCCAGAGGCTTCTGTTGCAACTGCCTGCCTAGGATGGCTGAGCCTCTGCTCACGGCCACGCCCACCAGCCAATCAGAATGGCTGTATGCAAATTAACCCAGCCAAGATGGAGGCCAGCAGCTACAGAGCTAGAGCAAACCAGAGGCTTCCATTGCAACTGCCTGCCTAGGCTGGCTGAGCCTCTGGTCACGATAACAATGTTTCAATTATAGAAGCCACAGAGCTGAAACAAATAGGAGGTTTCATTACCTGCCTAGGCCTCAGCTTAAAGCAACAGTGTTTCAATTATCTAAACTAATAAAAGCGTAATATTGAAATTGACCATTTCTTCGGGATGCTTAAGCCACGCCCACCAGCCAATCAGAGCGGCTGTATGCAAGTTAACTCAGCCAAGATGGAGGCTGGCAGAGCGGCTCTGCATTAGAAGCCTCTGTGGCCAGCACAGCTGTGCCGGGTGTGTCAGCTCAGTGGCGGTGGGGGGGGTCCAGCTTGGGGCCTCCTCAGGGCATCCAGGAGCACCCGCCCCAGGTCCACTGCCTAGCTTTGCCCCCTGGGGGCCTCCACCAGGCATGCAGGAGAGCGGGTCCTCCGAGGGGTTTGCAGGAGCAGCCATCCTGGGTCTGCTGCCTGGCTTTGCCCCGGGGGCCTCTTCGGGGGTGTGCGGGAGCACCCATCCAGTGTCTGCTGCCTTCATCTGCCCCCTGGGGGCCTCTGCAGGAGCATCTGCTGCACAGTACGGAGAATCCAAAGCCAGTCCACTGCCCGGCTCCACCCTGGGTGTGTTCGCTCAACAGCAGGGCCCCACCGAGGGATCCTGCACCAGCGTCCGCCCCTGGCTCGCCACCCAGCTCTGCGCCAGATGTGTCCCCTCAGCGGTGGGAGCCCACCAGGCGTGTGCGATCATGGGCCCTCTGGTGGGAAACATCCATGCCTGCACTCACCAGCCCTCTCACTCCCCAGTGCACGAACCCTGAAGGGGCTGTGGGCAGCCTGAAAATGGCCCTCTGCCCCTCACCCAGGCTGGCCAGACACGCCAGCAGGTGGACATCCCCCCGAGGTGTCCCAGACTGCAAGAGGGCACAGGCCAGGCTGAGGGACCCCCAACCCCTAAGTGCAGAAAATTTTGTGCACTGGGCCCCTAGTTTTTAGATAAGCTTTTTGACCTGAAGATTTTAAATTAAAATAAAGGAGCCTAACCATAATTTAGCATTTCAAATTCAACATCACTAGAAAAACTATGTCCCTGAAACCTATTTTAGCTAGAAAAGGTTTGACAAGTTTTTTCTGCATTAGCTGTCTTAATATTATTTACGGATCTTTCAATAGGTCCTCTATTAACTGGAGTGCTAGATAAAGACAATAGGTATATTATTGCACTGCCTTTTACATACACAATAACAGCAAATAACCAATTAACCAGAATTATTTCACATGCCCAACATGGTTTAAAAGTTTTTAGTATATTTGAATCTATTTTGGGTTTACCAATTTTGAGATCTTGTTGTTTTGAGTTTTGGTTGTATTCAGTGGAAGAAAGTTCATGTTTTGCCATTATTTTTTTATTTATTAAATATATATTTTATTGATTTTTTATAGACAGGAAGGGAGATGGAGAGGGATAGAAAGTTAGAAACATTGATGAGAGAGATACAATTCAGCTGCCTCCTGCACACTCCTTACTGGGGATGTGCCCGCAACCAAGGTACATGTCCTTGACTGGAATCAAACCTGGGATCCCTCAGTCTGCAGGCCGACGCTCTATCCATTGAGCCAAACCAGTTAGGGCTGCCATTATGTTTATAGCTTTCTATGAGTTTAGTGTTCTCAATTATGAATAAATATATATGAATGAATACATTTTTAAACTGTGAAGGCATTATACAAATGTAAAAACACAGTATTTCTGAAGTAAAGAAATTACTTGATTATTTCTAAAGTCACCTTGAGCACTAATGCTCTTTAATTCTATCATAAGTATCTAAAGTTCAACATCCAGTAAAAATCTTCCAGGATAAGTGGTGTTCCTAGGAGACTATATATATATATATATATATATATATATATATATATATATATATAGCTATCAGCCACTCACCCAGGCTGGCTTGGCACCCCAGTGGGACCCCCACCCTGATCCGGGACACCCTTCAGGGCAAACCAGCCAGCTGCCACCCATGCACCAGGCCTCTAACCTATAAAATAAAAGGGTAATATGGAAATTGACCCTAACAGCAGAACCACTTAGAATGACTGTCACTATGACACACACTTACCACCAGGGGGCAGATGCTCAATGCAGGAGCTGCCCCTGGTGGTCAGTGAACTCTCACATGGGTAGCTCTGCTCAGCCACAAGCCAGGCTGAATGCTGCCAGTACAGTGGTGGTGGTGGGAGCCTCTCCTGCCTCCTCAATAGCACTAAGAATGTCTGACTGCAGCTTAAGCCTGCTCCCTGCTGGCAAGTGGACATCCCTTGAAGCCCCCCAGGCTGCCAGAGGGATGTCTGACTGCCAGCTTAGGCCTGATCCCCTGGAGAGCAGGCCTAAGCCAGCTGGTGGACATCTCCTGAGGGGTCCCAGATTGTGAGAGGGCACAGGCTGGGTTTAGGGACCCTCTCCCATTTGTACAAATTTTTGTGCACCAGGTCTCTAGTAAGATTATAATGGAAACGAAAAATTCCTATCACCTAGTAACATCAAAGCTGTCATGACATCATAGTGTAACATGTTTGTCGTGGTGCACTCTTTCTACTTATTAAAAAATGTTTGCTAAGTAAAATAAAGTCATACAGAGAAAGATAAGTACTATATGATTTTATTTATATGTGGATTCTTAAAAAAGAAAATAAATGAACAAACAAAACAGAAGCAGACATAGATGCAGAGAAAAAAACTGATGGTTTCCAGAGAAAAGAGGAGTAAGAAGTTGGGTGAAAAGGGGGGAAGAATTAAAAAATACAAATTGGTAGTTACAAAAGAGACACAAGTATATAAAGTACAGCACAGGGAATATAGTAAAAAATATTGTAATAACTATGTATGGTGCCAGGTGGTTACCAATGTGGGGGAATCACGTCATAAATTATATAAACTAGAGGCCCAATGCATGAAATTCGTGGACGAGTAGGCCTTCCTTCCCCCAGCTGCCGGCACTGGCTTCCCTCTAGCACCCAGGACCGGGGCTTCCCTCACAGCCCCGATTTTGTCCTGAAGGTCGTCTGGAAAGATGTCTGGTCTAATTAGCATATTACATTTTTATTATTATATATTACAGTTGACGTACAATATTATATTAGTTTCAGGTGTACAACATGGTGATTAGACATTTGTATACTTTTTTCCTCATCTGCTCTTATTTTAATTTTTTTAAATAAACTTTTATTGTTGATAATATTATAGATGTCTCCCCTTCCCCTCCCTTTTTATGCCTATCCTCCCAGCCCCAACCCCCCCAACAGGTCTTCACTACCCTATTGTCCATGTCCATTGGCTATGCCTATCCTATTAATAAAAGCCTATGTGGTCATCACGCCCTCATGCCATGATGCCCCCATGCCGCAATGAGTGATCACCAGGAATGTGCGTGTTCAGCGAGGGATTGTGGGTGGGCGGGGCCTACCTGTTTGGGGTGATTGATCATGGGGCTCCCACACTATGAGAAGGCTCAGGCCAGGCTGGGGGAACCCCCCCCCGAGTGCATGAATTTCATGCACCAGGCCTCTAGTATGTATGTAAGCTCTTCAGTTTATCTCTTCTCGTCCTCTCTACCCTACATTGAGGTATGTCAGTCTCTATACTTTGGCTATCATTTTGTTGATCAATTCATTCTGCTCATTAGATTCCACAAATAAGTGAGATCTTGTTATATTGGTTTCTCAGATTGGTTTATTTCACTTAGCATAATATTTCCAAGTCCATCCAAGCTGTCCCAAAGGGTAAGAGATCCTTCTTTTTTTAATTTATATACTTATAAAGTGACCACTCCAATAAATCTAGTACCAATTTGCCTGATCTAGGTTCTTACTGTACATTAAAAACATCCTTTCTGCTCCATCCTGATTACATTTTTCTAGCCTATGAAATATTGGTGTTTATCCATTGAATATAATTAATTGAGTTTCAGTGCCTTTATTTTTTGAAATCTGTCCAAGTAATTTTTAAAGGCAAGAAGACTTCAGTATTTTTAGTAGATATTCTGAACAAGAACAGATGCCATGTGATGTATAGACCACTCTGAATTAGGGAAGATCAGCATGACACTTTGGCCTCTAAGTGGTTAAATGTACTGCTAGGGACACTTATCTAAATGGATAGTTATGCAAAGCTAATGCTTTAGCTTGATTACTATTCTGTCTCTTTCAGTAGGTAGTCTTTTCTGAAAAAAGTTATAAGCATCACCAAAAAGTATACTAAAGAATACAATTGATTAATGTGACATATTTGAGTTTCTTCCTACCATGTCATAGAAAGGCAGTTCCAAATACAGTGAATTAAATTTAAATTACACAGCTTTGGCTAGAAAATTGTTCAGTTAATTCAGCCTCTGAAATGAAACTATTTCTTTAATGTCCAGGGTTATTAGGAAGAGATCATTTGGTAGGTTAGAAAGTGGAGAACACCGATGTAATTTATTCTTTTTTTTCTCAGTTGCAGGGAGTCTTTTCCTTACCCACCGTTAATGGTGGAATTTGCTGCACGCTCACCTGCTATCACTTTTTAAAATATAACACAATTAAATATCAGTATAAGGAAAAGATATAAGAAGATACATAAATTTAGTCTGAAATCTTACATCTCTGATAAGAACAGCATTCTTTTTAAAAAATATATTTTTTACTGATTTCAGAGAGAAAGGGAGAAATAGAAATATCAGTGATGAAAGAGAATCATTGATTGGCTGTCTCCTGCAAGCCCACTGGGGATCAAGTCCACAACTCGGGCATGTGCCCTGAACAGGAATCAAACCATGACCTCCTGGTTCATAGGTCCAGGAGCCTATGCTGAGCCATGCCGACCAGGCAAGAGCAACATCCTTAGACTTACTAGTATTCCTCATGCTAAATAACTTGGTGGAAAGCTGATACATTCCTATGAGCACCTATAAATCTCTACTAGGACAAATCTGCTTTGTGAGGAAAAGAGCAACTCCCACAGTGAGAATAGCATGCCCGTTATGAATTTGATGCCCACAAAGAAACCCTTGTTCTACTCTAAAATGTCTATTAAAACTTTGTTTCTAAACAGAAATAGTCTATCTGGCTATACATGTGAAAAGAAAAGGAAAATAAATATTATCTCAAACAAATGAAATAAAAAGAAAAAGCAGGAACAGAACATCTTGTCTTCATATAAAATGTTACATAATATACTGCTAAACTAAATAACCTTGCCCTAATTTTCACACTTGACTTGAAAGCAAAGAAACAAACAGTGTCTTTATTTTAATCCATGTCTAGTATGCTTCTCCCATTTCTTTTTTCGTTTTCTTTTGGCAGATTAGTAACATAAATGATTACCACAGTAAAGCTAACAACATACATATCATTTCTTCACATAGTTATGATTTTTGTGGGTGATAAGAATACCCAAAATCTACTCTCTTAAATTTTTTGGACTCAATATAGTGTCGTTAACTATAATCATCATGCTGTACATTAGATCTCTAGCTTTTCATTTTACAGAACTGTAGCATTGTAACCTTTGACCAACATTTCCCTATTTCTCCCACCTCACTGCACCTGGTAACCACCATTCTATTTTCTGTTTCAATCTGTTTGATTTTTTTTTTTAGATTCCACATGTAAGTGAGATCATGCAGTTTTTTTTTTCTTTTTGTGTCTGACGTATTCCACTTAGCATTGTGTTCTCCAAGAACAGATGAACGACAAGTTGCTGAACACAAATTATCGTGTAAATTCAAATCTAAACCACAATGAGAAATCACTTCACATCCATTAGGATGGCAATTATAAAAAAGACAAGAGATAAATGTTGAAGAGAATGTGGAGAAAAGGGAGCCCTTGGGCACTATTGGTGAGAATATAAATGGATGCAACCACTATGGAAAACAGTATGGAGGTTTGTAAAAAATCTAAAACTGCAACTATCAAATGATCTAGTAATTTGTCTTGTGGGTACATACTCAAAGGAATGAAATCACAGTCTCAGAGAGATATCTATGCTTCCATGTTCAACTCAGCATTATTCACAGTAGCCAAGACATGAAAACAACCTAAATGTTTGTGGACAAATAAGAAATTGTGGTATATATAAACAATGGAATATTATTCTTCTTTTGAAAATGAAATCCTCAGAAGGAGATCTGACTTTGGGTGGTGAACATACAATACAATACACAGATTATGTATTATAGAGTTGTATACTTGAAACCTATATGATTTTATTAATCAACTAGGGGCCCAGTGCACAAAAATTTGTGCACTCGGGGTGGAGGGAGTCCCTCAGCCCGGCCTGTGCCCTCTCACAGTCTGGGACCCCTCAGTGGATGTCCTATGATGGCCCCAGTCTGCCAGGCGCCTTTTGTGTGTGTGTGTGTGTGTGTGTGTGTGTGTGTGACCACTGGGGACCTGCCCCCAGCCGCATCTGAGG